>JAHZNA010003087.1:0-12739 GCA_027743935.1 Sinodicranocentrus sp. ZH6 | reverse complement strand
TTGAATCTACCAGAGAAATTTAAGAAATTTATGATGGAAACCTTGCGTACTCCTTTGATAATATTCTGGGGAAGGTTTTTTACTTGGGTGCCACTTCAGGACGACAACTTCTTTTTGTCAGTAGTTTTCGGGAAACCTATTCGTGTAGAGAAAGCTGTCTCAGACCCGAGTGATGAGGAAGTAGATGAATTGTATGAACAATTTTATTCTGAAATCCGAAACCTCTATGAAAAATATAAAGGCAAATATGGATACTCAGAAGATGAGCGACTTGTCATTCGCGAGGCACACAAAGAAGAGAAAACTTGTAGGAACAACAATCGAATCATTCAGAACGGTTCCAGTAACGGTATCAAGGCTGGAGCTACTTCAGCAGCAAATGGAATTACAAATGGAATTTCAAACCCTTATAGCAATGGACATTCAAACGGAATTCAAAATGGAGCCAGTAAACTCATTAGTGTGCATTGAAAACTTAATATCCTCTTTTAAAAGATAGTCGCAATTCGCATACGCATATTTGTATATTTTACTTACAGCCAATAAGCCATATAATGTACAATATAACTTATTAATTACGATATTATTTTTATGACTTTTGGTACTTCTGTACTTGAAATTTAAGCTGATAGTCCAGCATACAACTACAAACGGATGATAAGCACTTTATCAGTAAATCATGCTTTAAGATATGTATTCACCAAATTATTTATTATGTGAAATGTTGTCAACCCTGACGAATCCAATCTGACTAGATTTTCTCGTAATATAAATAAAATGCATTACTAAGCTAACTCACTTCGGTATTCATTTTCACATGATATTATAGTATAGGTAATATAATGCACACATTTTTTATTCAACGAAAATGAAACTGAAAAGTCGCTGGGGACGCTGAGAGACCTGCACTCTTGCTTGGAAAACTCATACTTGAAAAGGCTGCATTTACTTACTGGGTGCTCTTCACACTTGCGCATGGAATTCCCTATCATCGAATGAAGATTAAGATTGCTTCATTCAGCCCATGGTTTTTGACCTTTAGTTTATTTAGGAAAGAAAGTGGTGATTTTTATCATATCAAGAAGATTCGATTTCATGATGATGATCACGAGAATTGCATAACTCTATCAACTTAAGCTTTATATGCTGATTGCAGTTGACTGCTGTGTGTATAGACTAAGAGCAAGTAGTCAGTGGTCACGTACATAGTAATGTCATAAATATAAACTAGTCAATCAATACTAAAGAAACATGGATAACGCCGATGTATGAAGCATGCAAGCAACTGTCATTTTTGTTGTATGCATTCAAGTTCAGCAAGAACAAGAACTTTGAGTATTGCAGAAGAGGTAAAAAGCATGAAGTGAAGTCGTGAAGATGAAATGATTGCGTACATTTTGTCGAGATGACAGATCCGAATCAATGTTGATGATGATCACGAGAATTGCATAACTCTATCAACTTAAGCTTTATATGCTGATTGCAGTTGACTGCTGTGTGTATAGACAAGAGCAAGTAGTCAGTGGTCACGTACATAGTAATGCCATAAATATAAACTAGTCAATCAATACTAAAGAAACATGGATATCGCCGATGTATGAAGCATGCAAGCAACTGTCATTTTTGTATGCATTCAAGTTCAACAAGAACTTTGAGTATTGCAGAAGAGGTAAAAAGCATGAAGTGAAGTCGTGAAGATGAAATGATTGCGTACATTTTGTCGAGATGACAGATCCGAATCAATGATCATGATTGCGATCGTTGATCAGGTTTCATATCAAAACGGACTATGACCGTACTTTTTGTCACACTCGACTTATACAGCCCAAAAGTTATCGAGGGTTTACGCTCTTGAAATATTTTAATCTAAAAGGTAATGAACATCAATTATAAATGGAAGGTTTTCAAAGATTACGTTTGCTCACCATTCTGGAAAAAAACCAAAAGATATATGCCATATTGCCACATATTCCTCTATAAAACTTTCCCTACTTCATTGCTATCAATTTTCCGTTTATAGCTTTTTTAGCCACAGAAATAACAAAGAAAGAAGGCTGTTATGTTACGGATAGTTTTTCTTCCATTAATTTGAATGTCATTACCTACAAGAAATCTTATTAGATGCGTAAAATGACACTCATATAAGTATGCCTAGACAATATTTCATCCGCTCCGCATCCTTTCCGGTTCTACGGTCATGAGCCATACGACGGTTGTTCCTGGTAGAAGTATTGTACACAAAAGTAAAAAATTGATAAGCGTGGCATGGGTCAGTGGGTATAAAGAATCAGAATCTGGCTAATAGACAGACAGAAAAATCTCCGGTGCTTAGATATTTTTGTCCGCATTCGCATATGATGATATGTGCAGTGCATATACGATACCTAAATCTTATGAATAAGACAACATTGTGCTTTAGGTACATAAATGTATGTATTTACAAAACACAAGGTTTTCTGCACACATGGAATCTGGATCTGCTGATATCCTGTCTTTGCATTTCATTCACTTGTCGCACATTTGTGTTATGTGCAGTGTTAAAAGTGTAATATGTGGTTGGAATAAAATAATTTAAAATTTCTCTTTCAGGACGCAATACCTTGTCGTTGTCATATACATAGGTATCTTCTAATTAGATTACTATATCAGATTCATAGTAAAGGTATGTCACATGTACGTTCTCTTTTAAAATAAAAACTTTCACCGGTGTTGATTTTTTTCTGGATAGATTATTATCTTTAGCATCCGAGGTATCATCTGAAATAGAACTAGTCATTAGGAACAATGAGTAATCTAAAACTTTTCATCCATCCGTTGTCCCAGCCGGCTAGGGCTGTCATGCTTTTTAGTCGCTGTAATTCTATTCCGCATGAAGAAGTCTTGGTGGATTTGGTGAAAGGTTTATAGAGCACAATTATAGATCGTGTAATACAGTGAAGTACTCTATAGTATACTTCAATATGGTAAAGTAAAGGAGTTATCAAGTACCCCGATTTTTGCAGGTGAACAGCACAAGGAAGAATATGCAAAAACGGTGAATCCCTTTAAGAAACTTCCTGTGATAAATCATGATGGATTTTTCCTAACGGAGAGGTACTAAAATAATAGTTTTGTTATAAAACTGCGAACCAAGATTTTAATGAATATGATAAATACTCCATCAAAAATCGTGCAGAACATCCGCTTACCTTTCTCACTTTTTGATAGTGTTGCAATACTACGTTACATGGCTAGAACTTTCTCCGTTCCTGAACACTGGTTCCCTTCAGAGAGCCGTGCTCAAGCCAGGGTCGATGGGTATTTGGAATGGCAACATTTAAACGTTCGTACGTACGGTACTTTATTTTTCGCTGAGAAATACATAGTTCCACGGACAACAAAACAACCTGTGAATGAAAAGAGAGCACAAGGCTTCCTAAAGGGTTATAAAACATGTCTTGATCAAGTGGAAAGTATTTGGCTGAAGGACAGGCCATTCGTTGCTGGTCAAGAAATATCCATAGCTGACTTACTTGCCGCAGCCGAAATGGAGCAAACGGGTAATCATAAATACTATAAAAGTACTAAATACACGAAAGTAAAGCTAGATGTACAGAGTACAGACTAAACTGTGTTCCTACAGTACGTATCAAAAATTTATCGTATGTAAATCGGCTTTTACTAGCACTTTCTAAATGACATGGATGATAATAGTAAGATCAATCGTATCTATGACTTTTGCTAGTGTTAGGAGGATATGATGTCAAGGACCATCATCCAAAACTGAAGGATTACATGGAACGTGTTCGTGGACGCCTCCAACCACACTACGATGAAGTACATTCCATGCTAAATAAAATTGCACTGAAGATAAACTCAAAAAAGTAACAACAATCACCCACCTCAACAATTTCATGGCTAAGAATTTCTAGTGTACACAATTCTTAGTAGACCTACTGATTCACATGCACTGGGTTACACCACCACCTCATATAGCAGGCTA
This sequence comes from Sinodicranocentrus sp. ZH6, assembly GCA_027743935.1. NCBI lineage: Eukaryota > Metazoa > Arthropoda > Collembola > Entomobryomorpha > Entomobryidae > Sinodicranocentrus > Sinodicranocentrus sp. ZH6. The sequence goes on along the minus strand of JAHZNA010003087.1, from coordinate 8,757 downwards.
TAAATAGCTTTGGGCATGATATCATATAATATATAACTAATACAACGTAAAATGAGTCGATTGTGCTTTAGAGTTGTAATTGTAAGCAGAGCAGTTTTCACCTTTCATGAGTTGCTCTTGCTCTGTTCTGCCATAATATGTATTGTGAATGACGAGGAAAATAAAGTCTTTCAGAAACAAACGTCAAACGTGCTAATCAAACTTCATCTAAATGTCATTAACCGTGAGCATTAAGTACATTTGCCATCCATGTTCCTTTTAACTTGCCTGCCAAACTACATGAGAATTACATCTCAAGTGAACACTTGTTTATTTCTTGATATGCTATATTATATATTCTAAGTATACATATGCCAAAGTACAAAGTATGCATAAATCATAAAATTATCCTCATACGGGAGAAGGAGCCATGGCCTTTTATTGTGTGTCTAAAAAACAGTGTATTTCACGAACTCCGTCACAACCTCAGTTGACGCTATTTATATAAATCAGCAAAAATGTTCCGTAATATGGCCCATTGACCTTGTAAAAAATATCCGACGAATGTTGAGATTGTATCTCCATTGGCTACAAGCTTGAGAATTCGAGCCACAATACGGCGCTTCCGTTCCACTTGTAGTAGGAAATTAATTACCCTAGGGCTTAGCGAGACACACTATTTATTAGTCACTGTATAGACTTTGATTTGTATTAAACATGCGACAGACTTGTGAAATATTTAACCTTTCCAAGGTAGAGAGTTTATTGATACTCATGCAATAAGCTCATTACTACTAGTTATTCTCATGCGACCATCAAAAAAACACTTATAACTCAAGAGTAATAATACATGATGCATATAATTATCGCTATTACGAATCATTGTTTCCAGTTAGAATTTTCACCACTTTGGTTTTAATGAAAAGTCATAATACAAACACCGTGCAGTTAAAAGTAATAATTATAGTTACACAGTACAATACCCAAACAAGCTTATATTTACATAATTCAACACAATCAATTTAAAATTGTAGAACTTAATTAATACAGGTTATACAGCAAACAGGCTGTTATAGCTTTGTAGCGGGTTGGATGATTCACTTTCACAGCGTTAATGCATGATATTATAAATATTCTATCAACAAAGTCAACTACATACTTGTATCAATCATTTCATTCAGTCATTTCGTTTCTTACCTGCTACTTCATTCGTGGACAGCTTTTAAAGATATCAATAACAACATCAAGGTTACTTAAAACACGGTGCTAAAATGCTTTTATACGATAACAATTCGAACTTGTCGAAATATTTTGGTATCAACGATGTGGTAACTTGTAAACAAAGGCTACAGGACAGGGTAGCAGTTCTAAGCACAGAATTTGAATTCTCAAAAAACATTTAATCTACAAGAACCACGAGTATTTCCGCCCACCTAAATAACTTGTTATTTTTGCTAACTTACACTAATTGTGGATAAGTTTTGTAACGACGATTTGTTCTGATATCCCCTTCTTTTCAGTAAGAAATCAATTCTTCGTATTCGTTGACTATGTAGTAACAATTAACGTTAGGTATGCATTGATTGTGGAAGCACCACTACGGTGCCTTGATTTTAGTTATCAATTGATAAGCATGGTCCTTTTAGTTAGCTTACAGAATTCGACGCCTAAAAGAAATACTTTTAAAGTGATATACATTGTAATGCATCACAATATTATCAGCTAGATACAGAAGTAGCTTTATACATTGGCAATTATTCTTGTTCTAACTCAGAATTCATCTACATATACAGATGGACGTTGATTTTATACCTAATACTTTAAGAAACAAATTATGATTTTACAACAACATGAGTTAGCGGAGTTTACCACACAAAAAAAGTTATAAATAAATCACATTGACACAAATATGTATATCTTCCAATGATGTATTAATCATGAGGCTATTTACGTGGATTTTTAGATTCAGCAAAAAATAATCAGTTTCTATACTTGACACATTTATAGGATTATGATACTAACGGTCGTCAGCGAATTGATGTAAAACAGTAGTATTTGTAACAATATTCTGCTACTGAGCCTTTGTCAATTTCGGTATGAGGTTACAAAATTGGATCAGACACCTTTAGTTTCGAATTCTGTCATGAGGTTAGTATTCTTCCAGTTCATCTCCTTCCCCTTCGCCGTTGGGAGGAATTTCTCCCCCGTCTTCAGGTGCAGCGAAACCGTCCTGTACAAAATTATCCTATCTTAGCATTACCTTTATTGTATTCAAACGAGCAAAGAAAATCTATGTATGTAAAGTTTACTTCTGTGGCATAGAGGATTTCCAAGACCCTTTGGACAACCGAATTTTCCGCATTTTCATCAGCTTCTTGACAATACACTTCGATATCCCGGAGCTTTCCAAAATAGAAATCTCTCTCTTTCTCCAGGCCTTCAAGATTTAACTTGGTTTCTGCTAACTGCAACGGAGATCACACAACTTTGAGTACTTATTGAGTTACAATGCGAATAATAAAACAGCAAGTGGCAAATAAATGGTAACCGATAAATCGTTTTTTGTTTCTTACCTGCGCCGTCAGTTCTTCAACTTGGGAGTTACTAAGTCGGTTACTACTGGGCAAATTTTTAATAGGCTGTGGTCGTACCATTCCAACAGCGCTATTGTTACTAGTTCGACCCATGGGTGTTGGTTTCGTCCTTGAAGCAATTTGGGACTGAGTTGTAGGCACCACTCGGTGCATAGGTTTTCCTGGAGCCCCTGGAGAACCTAAGAGTAAACCCCCTCTAGCGTCTAATGCTGAATAAGGTTCGCCTTTATAATTGGCATCAAAAAATTTCTTAAACCACTGGACGAATTCGAAATTATCTTGGAATCGGCCTTTTACAAGTTTGTCCACCGGAATTACCTTAAGCACCACACCAAATGGCAGAGTCAATCAACTAAACTATCTTACTAAAATAAAGACTTCACAGTCACTGTTTTTATACCTTTTCTACTTCCATTTTCTTAAATGATGCTTGAAGGATCTTAAAATTCTGAATGTATTCATGTTCCAATTTCGTCGAGAATTTTACTTTCTTCAGCAGAACACTCCCTGGAATCAAAAGAAGAAGTAAGGGGTTACGGGTTGCAAACACATTTATTTATTTATTTATTTGTCGTCGTTCGCCTAGCTCGTAGCATACGAAATGTTTCTACCGAAATACGAAGAACAGTATAGTAATAGAATAGACTACAGATTCTAGTTCCGAAGGTATAAAAGAGTCATTACCAAATACTATACATACATGATACATATCGTTCCCATTAACCTTTTTTACGATTGTTCCAAGGTGAAAAATGAACTAAGAAAAAATAGAAACAGTTGAAACAGAAAGAAAGTCAAGCTTTTTTAATACCACACATAACACTAAGCTTGATCTGGAACTGGAACGAAACCAGGGCATACCAGTATAGGTATGTATATCTAGGTATTAGTGGTCTCAATCAACCCACAAACTTTACCCCTTAAACTGTGCAGCCGGTGATCATAATCATAAGTGGACGTTGTTCGTACAATATAGAATCGGTTAAGCAAAAATAAACACTTTTTAGGTTTTATATCAAGTCAACACGAATTTTTTATTGTTACAGTAGCACGAACGCATGTAAGCCCTAGGTAATCACATCATGATCCGGATCCATGCTGTTGCATTTGAAGTTTGCATTAGCACGTAAAATATAAATTCGGGAATAGGAAAGCAAATGTACGTTAGCGTCATTAAAAATATTAAAATAAAATCTCATGCGATTCCCGTCAAACCGTTTCGTTATGTTATGGCATGGCTGATTACGAACGAGCTATTGCGGTTAACGATATAGTGTCAGTGATTATTGTGTACATAAATGGATAAATCAAATCAGAAGAATAAAAAATTCTTACCCCTAAATAATACGAATTTGCACAATTACAATAATACTGGCAACAATTGCACCTGCACTTATTTAAGTACGAAGGTAGAGGATCCCAATACTCTGATTCAGAATCAAGAATACTCAATGGGACTGGTGGCATTTCTGGCAAATACATTGAAATGGGTGGTAAAATGTATGTATCCATTTTGAACAGAAATCAACAGATCTCGTCTGCCTATACGGCAGTGCTCAGGTAATGAAGAGATGACGATATTATGTTACACCTTCAAAACAGGTTTGATTATCCCTACAACTAACAGCTATTTATCCCTAAAATGGATAATGATGCAATAGTTAATCTTTTAAATGGTGTATGAGCACAACTGAACTGCTCAAGAATCAGTCCACCTACGACCAAAATCAGTGAAAGAATGACAGCGCGACGTACGTCGCTCGTATCTAAATAAGCAGTGATTGCCATTTAAAGGTGTTCTGTTCGTGGTCATACTAGGTGAGAGGTTTGGCTTGCTGACGAAATAGTAAAATGATATATGTATTATGCATTGTGTATTATATTTTACAAAAACACCTTGCTACCCCACATGTTAGTTTCAAGGTAAATGGAGAAAGCTTGCAATAAATCTTTCAGACTTTCAATCGTCGGAAGTGGACACACGTATTACACGCATATATATGTAAGCAGAGGAAACTTTCATTCCGTCTGAGTTGAGTAGCTTGGCTAAGCATATTATAAAATTATTTCTGAAACTCATACTAATGGAGTTCAGTTGGTTTTTGTAACACTTGCATTGAAATACGGGGATAATAACATAATAACAGTACTTGTTGTTCTAATATTGGCCATTTCGTTTTATATGCTCTTTGAAACTCATTAACTTCACTCCAGTAGCATGCCACTGCGACTAACCTTCATATTTCATGGTTACGCTCTTACTTTGCACCTGCCATCTGTCAAGGTCACACCAGTCATCAAATAATACAATATGAATGTTAACATTTTTCTTAGCCTTTAATAGAAGAGAATTTGTAGCTCAACTCTCGAGTGCTCGAATTTCTTCAAGAACGACGCAGCAAATATGTGTAGGCATTTGTATTTCACATAATCACATTGCAGCGTGCAAGTAAAATAGAAACTCACTCGAGCAGAAAATAGCCATTAGCTACAAAACTCATTCATTTTTTATCGTGCAAATGGTCAAATGAGTCAAGTCCAATGTGACTCAAACTTGCAACATTAGTTTTGTGTTTCGTGTCGGTCCCGTCCCCTTAAAAGCTCAAGCCCCAAGCTCTAAAATGGCATCGAACGTAAGGCAAGCTTTCTCCATCCAGCCAGAATCTTGGAGTGCACAGCACAGTGAAATTGCTTTTGCATGTTATGCTGACTGACACGTCGCCATTGTTCAATCAATCATGCAAGTATCAAATCAAAATAGCTAGGCACAACTCCCAAACACAAACCGTAACATATAATACGTTGTACGGTGGTAAATAAAATGCACTCGAGCTAACAAACATCACCTAAACCTAAACCTTTACTCTGCACCGAAACTTCTCACAAAACGACTTCTTAAATAATCCAAGTGCAAACCAATTGGAATGCACTGGATATTACGGAAGAAAACACTTCGATCAAAATGATTTATCACCTTCTGCAATGATTTTGCTATTCTCTGAGGGGAAACGTATGTGAGAATTAATGTAATGTAACATGTAACCCCCACTGGCATCTCCACGAGACATATCTATAAATTATAAAAAATCAAACTAGCTATGCAACTAACTGACCATGACCAGGTCGGCTAATCTTCGAAACACGTATGAAAATGATATGTATGAATTTACCACAACATTGTATTTAACAAACAATGCAAAATGCAACAATACAATACAACTGCAATATTTGAGCAGCTTAATTAAGCGTATAGAATATTGTAAACTTGGAAGCAATGAATTGAATTATAGATGTTTGGTTTCCGTTGCTCAATGGCTGACGTTTCAATTTGATCAACTGGGATATCTACCATTAATTGTAATTGTAATTTAAACACTGGTCAGGGGTTACTACAATAGATATTAGTAATCTGCGCCCTCCTAACTTGCAGGGGTTGGGTATAGCGTATAGCCGTCATAGCCATAGCCGAGCCTGAGCTGATTATTTTTATACTATTGCATACTTCATTTCTCTTTTCATTTTCACTCTCGTCTCTGGCGTCTCTCCTGAGAGATCTCGGAGAAATGAAAAAAATATCAACTATTTTCCCATCATGTCCCGGACGGAGAAAAAATGAAAAAGGTTGTTTATCATCTTGAATAATGTTTAAATTGCTACATTGCAAAGTTGATAACGATATGGTAATCACTCAAGCTGTCCATGCCCAACGACATTTAGTTCTCGAGCTCTCCATCAGGCTCTAATCAACCAACAACCAACAACAAGTAATCACTCTGGTTTACTTTAAATAATGACCATTCCATTCCTTGATTCTAATAAGAATTAATAATTACGGTTTAATCACAAAGCGTTTTCAAACGAGAGTATGTTATTGAAGGGCGTGACAATTGCATGCCAAATTCGGTTCAACTGCAGTATTTAATGAAAACAATCATTTAGCCAAAGACAATGTAACAGGCTGGATGTCAATGTTCAGGTATTCACTAAACACTAAAAGGCCATACTTAATAAGGCTGAAATTGAAATCGCAATTTATACACTTTTGCCCACATAATATCGATCTTCATTCATCATTACAGACTTCTGAGTCATGTCTGACAATGACAATGAGTCATTATTACGAGCATAATGAAAAAATTCTCATTTTCGGGAATCGATAATGTGCAAAATGTGAACACACACACACAGAGATTTCTCATTTCTCCACCACTTCCGGTCCGATTTAGAGTATTACAATTTCTCGCGTGCAGTATCGATAAAATTTTAATAGCATCTACCAGTGAGTGACAAATGTTTCCTAACACAGCTTATCATTGGTAGCATGCTTTGAGCATTAGTTGTAGGTCAAAGATTAACTGATTAACTCTAATATTATCTTTCCATCATATTCATCCTTCAAAAGAATGAAACACTTATCGTTAGTATTTTTTAAGCCGCGGGTCAAGTGAATTAATTTAACAAATTAAGTAACAGTTGTGCGTACGCGTACGATACCTGACAAAATAGTAGCTAAATTTTACTTTACCAACCCCAACCCTCTTGTACATGAAATATGCTATTGTTGTACGGATTAATGTGCAATGTAATACATAGCCATATATGGCACGTTCATGTTGAAAGTAATAAAGTAAGTACTTTTTACATCGTTTCGCCACTCATTTTGGCGAAACTTGAATACCGACCGTCAACTTTCCAACATAAGAATGAAGGATATCTTTAGAGGTTCACTTATATGACCGTATGGAATTTAATGATATGATAAGGCATAAAATAAAACAAGCATATGAAGGTTACAGAAGCTAACAGTCATTAAGCCTGGCAAAATTTATGTATACGGCTGGAACTGTCAAATATAGGCAGTATGATTTCCTGATTACAGATTGTGAATTCATGATTACCAAAGTTGAAAGTCACTGGTCAAGTAAAGGGTTATATGTTGGGGCTACTTCTTAAATATATAACAGCTAAATCGCTGCCAGGCATGATGACACTATGTAAAAAAGGTTGAAGGTCCTAACCGGTAACCGGAATTAGGTTTTAATTGAAAAAGTTTCAAAAAGTAAACAACCAACATTGTTGACAGTGACAGCCAACAACAGCTGACACCAACTGTACTTGTTACTTACAGAGAATCAGTGAAATAAACACAACAGACAACAACTTTTGAGATTTGGTTTTACAAACGGAAATGTCATTTTTCCAGAAAATCCAGAAAAAAAAACCAAAAATATGCTTGTGGTTGACAAAATTATAAATAACAAAACTTTATATATACAATAGTCAATTTTCTCACCTGAAACTGAGATGACTGATTTTCTGATCGCAAATGACAATCTAACTACACTCTTGAAACGGGACACAAACAATTTTGAATAAAATTAGTTATTTATACAAAAAATAAAATTCTTACAGAGAATCAGTGAAATAAACACAACAGACAACAACTTTTGAGATTTGGTTTTACAAACGGAAATGTCATTTTTCCAGAAAATCCAGAAAAAAATAACCAAAAATATGCTTGTGTTGACAAAATAGATTATAAATAAAAAAACTTTATATATACAACAACAGTCAATTTTCTTACCTGAAACTGAGATGACTGATTTTCTGATCGCAAATGACAATCTAACTACACTCTTGAAACGGGACACAAACAATTTTGAATAAAATTAGTTATTTATACAAAAAATAAAATCATCCATATAAACTAAAGCCAATATTAAACTTTTCGCTACAAAATCACTGAAAAATTCGACTTCTACACTCTCTCCGTACTGTGCGAATCCAATATGGATGAATAAAGGAAAAGATATTTGCGGCTTTACTTGTCAAGTCAACGGCTTCTTTCCTAAACTCAAGACATGATTCACTTATTACACACTTTCTGGACCTTTTCCTCAAATACGTTCAGTCAATGTTATCCGGTTTGCATATCTTTCATCACACTCGTAGTCACTCCTGCATTTGATGTATTCCTTCCTTCCTTCTATGCATTTACCATACAATGAGACAAGTGTAGGCGAAGTCTGTCATATTTGAATTTCATAGCTGTCTGGTAGACCACCTCGTCGATGTTTCGCTAGAGGTCGGCCACTGCTCATACTACGTCTTTGTACTTGTCAAGCTACTACTACTGCAACCAACAGTTAATCACTGTAAGTATTGTGGAGGGGCAATTAGGTCC
>JAHZNA010003086.1:0-24664 GCA_027743935.1 Sinodicranocentrus sp. ZH6 | reverse complement strand
GCTAATTCATAGTAAAAGTTATATGAAAGAGTATTATAAATTATAAAAAATTGCTGAAATCTCGAGTTCCAATTCTTACATTCCCCGATGGGTAGAGCAAAGAAATTGTTTAAATATGTTTCCTGATTTCTATATTCACGCACTACGGTGTGTGAAGGTCCTGTGATGCTGGCTGTGTGATTGTAATGCTGATGATGATGACGATAGTTGGTGGTTGCACCTGCTGAAGTTTGTGTACTAGTATTAGATTCAGTCCATAGTACTTGCCCTTCTCCATGAAAACTGAGAGTGAGCCCTAAAAAATGAAAGAAACTTTGATTCTAAAATTGCTACAAATGTTTCTGAGCATTTTTACATGAACAACTAAGGAAGGTGGATAAATTAAATTGCAATACCTTTCACAACTAGCAGGCGACTAGTGTTAACTGATACATTTCCAGTGATTATTTGACCTGGACGGAAAGTACTGGAGGGATTATCAAAGTGTAAGAATATTTGCACGCCCATTGTTTATCCGCTTTCGACAATATCTTCTAATTTAGAATACTAGCTATTAGCTAACCAGCTTTATGTCTTCTCAACAGAATTTGCGAGCTTTTCGCGAGTGTATACTTGTTTTAGGTGACGTAAGATTCCACATTCCATCTACACGCCGATTGCGTGACACGACACGATACTGCCAAAAATATTATCGAAATGTGATCGTGCGCACTATGAAAAACTACTGTCATAACTGTGCATTGAGCATTGGTCATGATTTTTATTGTTCTATTAGATTAGTATAAAGCTAAAAAGCTACATTTTATTTTAGCTCTTCTACATGAATATGAATAGAATTCTTTTTGGATCTGACATGAGATTCACATGCACAGCTATGAATGAATGCGTGCTCAAATATCTCGATTCCGAATGCAGATAGTATGGTATGGCAAGCTAACTTTTTGGAAACCAAATAGAATGTGCTTGATTTAAATGTTTACAAGATGCACATAATACAGCAATGTCACGTAACATGTAACATCCACATCCTCCTCCATGCAGAACAATCGCACCGCACTTAATTCCGCAATATCCTGTGTTGTGTTAGTGTGAAAGGCGGTTTTATGCTAAACTAATTCGTGATGGAAAGATGAAAACCGTAACATAATCACGATCATATCATGTGCAGTATTCCATTTATACCATAGCATACTCTCTAGATTTAGACAGTTTCCTAGTTATAACTATATATGTCAATGTTAAATGATATGCTTTCAAATCCGCAATCCACATAGCTTTGATTTCTGGAAACCCATGTATAGTAGGTTTAGGTTGGTCTGAAAAAAGTACATCTGAATCTGACTGAATCACCAAACATTTTGGAAATCCATATGTATATTTCCAATCTATTTGAACGCGCAATGTCTCGCATACACAAGAGCCATAGCGGACTGGATAAATAGGCAATAGCACACACAACACATTTGCTCGTCCTTCGATTTATAGCAGTAAAAAATCTAAAAATCTATTGTAAAATAGCTTCTTGACAATATAATTACAATCAGTGAGCACCTCCCGTATGAATTCAGAGCAGAATCATAAAATCCTTCACTCACTAGTGAGACAAAATTATACAGGATGAGGTGGATGAAATGGAATATCGACATTCGCTTCGCAATTCGCATCACCAACTCACAACTCACAACTCATACCACTTGCAACAGTCAGATCATTGAATTGAGCTTATGAGAAAAAATATTTTGACAGAAAGGCGCTTTCGTAATGTCTTGTTGTTGTTTACTCGCCTTTTACCTCCTTTAGCCGTGCATCTAGCTAGAATAGATAGATCCATAAAATAAACATAAAATACGTAATAGTATCGTTAACTCATCATTCTTATTCATCATGTGTTAATGTTTGGTTTTCGAAATTGCGGATTGATTTTGTAAAAATACTTTTGGCATCTTTTAGTGAAATGATATTTTAAAAGTGTGAGTTTTTAAATATATTGATTATTAACTAAGTTTGATTGGAACAATAACTACAATATTGTGCTAACGAGAAAAAAATACCATTTCATCAATCACTCATGCTTTACTTTTGTTCGGGACATTTGATCAAAATTACCATAATTGCCAATTATTTTTTGGCTTAAATAAAGACATTCTTTTGGAGCAGATTAAGTCCAGAGACCAATCACGAACAAACAATTTATTGAATAAGGGAAAATATGAGTTCCTCTGTACCCCGTGGAGGAAGAGGAGCTATGACTCCTACAGGAAAACTCCAGCCCCCACCTCCAGTCTCGGGGAGGAATACAGGTCGACGAGGTTTAACCCCCCGATCCGCTTGTAAAGCAAATTCAGGCCTTGGGTCGAGTATTTCGACCGCACCAAAACCCAAACTGACCGCAGAGCAACAGCTGGATATAATTCAAAAAATAGAAACAGGAAATTATCGAAAAGGAGAAGGGCTCCAGCAATTTTATAATGAAATCGCGGCCAGTAATGCGAAGCCGAAGTGTAGCCAAAACCTGTACACTTCCTTTGCTCTCGTTGACAATCCTCTTGCTGCTAGCACAAGAAATTATGGAAACGGAATGGCTGGGTCGGCGGAGTCTTTATCAATGACCAGTTCGGTTATCTCTTCGGTCCCGTCCATGGCTGATACTGAAGTTACGTCGATTGGTGTGTCGAATGAAGGAGATGCAGTTAACTCGGATTTTGTATTACCCAATTACATCAAGGTATATGATAGGTTGTACTCTGCAAAAGAGTGTTATTATCGAAGCTTAAACCAGTTAGCGGAATTACAGGTCAAGTCTAAATTCGCAGCGATGATTCCTCAAGAAAGAATGTGTAAGTTGTTATTTGACTTGACATTATTACTATTGACTATTTACTTTTGTAAAGTACATGATTATGATCTCAAAAACCTGAGCGGTTGTGATGTATTTGATGATTTATTCTCATTACAGTAAAATTTGTGCAATCGTTGGATAAAATACAGAAAATCATTCGCAAGTTTTTGGATGGAAACGCGTCAGAAAATATGCAATTATTTCTTCCGTCCACCTCCAACAAAGGGTCCACGTCATCAATTATACATTGTGATATAGAGCATCACCGTAAAGTCATTCAATCAATTTTCAGATTGAGTGAAATTTTGGAAGGATTAGACGATTTTCTGCAGCGAGATCCGAAAGAGTTCAAGTTAGACGTAAAACTGGACAATTTTGTAAGTTCACAAATATTAACAATCGTGATATTCTTGAACTGTGAAAATGTGAAATAGTTCGCTGTTCGCTTTTAGCATAAACAGATTAGTATAGTTTTCTAAATTTTATGATGTTTCAGAAGGATCTGGTTAACCAATTGGAAGATACAATAAAAACTCAGGAGCTGTACGTTGTACAGGCAAAGGACTTGCTAAAGAAAGCTGCTATTTTAAATCAGGACAGTACATTAAGTGCAGCAGGAATAGAAATTTTAGATGATGAATCACTGTAGTAATTTCGCCAAGTGTGTTCAAATTATAACTGAGGTCTTATATAATTTAACAGTGAGGTTTTTTTTGCTAAAATGATTCAAACTTTGTTAGTGTACTCAATCTAATTTTAGCAGATGGGTTTATTCAAAGAAATCATACAAAACTAATCACCTGCTGTATCAAGTTAATGTTTTTCTTCTGGAAATTAGCAAGTGATAAGAAGTTGGATTGGGTTGGAACTATCAACTATATCCTATTGGCATCATCGAATCGGTGTATTGGCCGTACTTTGTAGCAATTACCAGATAATCTCATTAATAATTTCGGTTTATTTCATTAATAACTCAAAGTCGTAGTCATCTTCATCCTTATCATTATCATCCAGATTTAGATTTATATTCTCAATCGTTTTTACTTCCGAATGTTCGATTTCGCAATTCTGAAGACTCTTAAGCATTCCTTCCAGGGTATTTGCCCGTTCTTTTTCATCGATTAACTTTTTTACAAGTTCTTCGAAGTCTTTTCTGTTTTAATTAGTTAAATAAATATTTAATATTTAAAATGCCTGGTGGTTGAGCATAAGCATCCAGTTGCAATGCAATTTCACCACAATTTATTGATGTTATTCATTGTGTTCGTTAGACCAATTTGTTTGTACCGTAATAATTCCAGCATTATTTGTGAGAGCTGACAGTTTTCCTTTTCACAGTTCATTTCTCCACAATCACTGAAAGTAGCTGCAGGGCGTATGCATTGTGCGAGTTCAGTAAGCTTGCCCGAATCAAAAGAGCTCACTGTAGGATAAACTTTTATCAGATCACTCATAGAAAGATCTTTTCTGCACGATGGACAAGTCCCCTGACATGCTGTTGACGTTGGATTTTCACTGAAATAAAGTTGTGTACTTCAAATGATTTATAATGCGGGAGTATATTTACGCCATTGATTGTAATTGTTAAATTGATTATATATTAATACATTGTTATTATGTTATAATTTTTACTTTTCGGCTATCGTTGTATTGAACCACTCTTTCAGGCATTCTGTGTGGAACAAATGGCCGCACGGTGTGCAACTAATTCTTTCAATTTTTTGCGCAGTATTACTTGAACTTGTTTTAAGTTTCTTGTGGGGATGGAGGCCTGCTGGGCTATCCATTATTTTTTCAAAACATATATTGCATTCCATTGTAAAGTGTGTAACTTTTCGTGTCATTCAAAGAAAAATGAAAAAGGTTCCCGAAGTAACTCTACTGAGGTTAAACGTTAAATAGTGGTTATACCGAAGTAATTTTGCTGGTGGCAAAAGTTAATTAAAAATATGCTGGGGAAAAAAAGTGTCTAAATGCAACATTAATAAATTTTAGTCATGAACCTGTAGTATGTTGAAACGAATTATATATTTATTTAATAAAAACTATTAAATATTTATTGAATAATAAATCACATTTTTTACATTGTGGTCTTGTTTAGAAAGGATCTGCTACATACTACTTTTCTACCATTTCTAACACATCTCCATGTGTACTTATTTCAAATTTCACTACCTTGCCACAGCCCAATATTTTTGAAATCAAAGGTTATAGACTGACACACGCATGGAACAGCCGTTTTCATAAAGAGCTCCGCTCCGTAATAAACTTTAATCTAAACTTTTGAGACGTCGGGGTCGGTGATCACGTAGTCCACCATAATTTTGGACCACATACACTTCTCCTCCCGTTCTAGATACGACCCTCGCAATAATCTCACAAATATACCAAACTTTCTAGGCACCTTCTCACAAAACGTTGTAACTTCGGGATCATACATAAACGTTACATAGGGCCAAGTGAATTGAATCTTAGGAAGTTGATGTAATCTCTGATGAACTAAATGTACTAATATGCCGGTGACAAATATATCATCAATCCATAGCACTTTGGTCAATCCACTTACTGAATAAATTTTTCTCATCCAATCAATGCTAATTCCATACGCCCATCCGCTGCAATAAGTTGGATAGGTGTCAAACGGCCAAAAATCTTGGGCTACATACCATTTCATACGTTTTCCTCTCTGGGGTTTAGAATTACGAACTGCGGGACAGTACAAATCAACTGGCATAATTCCTTTCTCCTTGTGGGAGTCTAATTCCTTTTCTCTCCACTCCAGTATACTTAACGTGTCAATGAAAAAGTCGTCGTCAACTTTCCATACAAAGGTTGCATTTTCACAAAATTCTAGCACCCATTTATATCCCATAACGTGTTTGTAACTTAAATTTCTGTAGGAGTCGACGAAATTCCCCATCACAATATCGCCGTAGTGGTCACTTTCATTTCTAATCATCTGACTTATCCACCCAAATTTTTGTCTGTACTTGGAGGACAAGGGAGTTTCTTTACCTAGCAGAAAGATTACCCTCACCGACCACTCCTTGAAGGACGACAATGACCCCCAAGTTTCTCGAATTGTCATTCTTTCCTCGAAATGGTCCCTTGATGTGTGCACTAATATCACCATTAATCGGGCCGTATTATTATTTAGGTCACATATAGATGTATTGTTTATTACCCATTGAAAATCTCTCAAATCGAGTAGTGTAGTCGTTTCAGTTTCATTTACTGATCGAACTAATGAGTACGATGAACTAGGATTCATAGAACTTTGCAACTTACCACCCACACGACCCACAGTCAATTTACGCATTATTAGGAAAACAATTGAGAACATGACGGTAAGGTAAACCTGAAAAGTAAAAAAATGGTCCTTGAGCACTTAATACTATCACAATGTTCAATAATGATGCGCTTAAACTCTAACCAGTAAGTTCGACATACTTACTACCTTGGACAATCGCTTCCAAAGAATATTTGGTGTCATCATTCGTATAGGCATGTGTCTAATGGCTATCAAAATATTTCTAAAATACATGCTCGATACTCAATATGAAATTGCCAACTGAAAAAAAATGTGCATAACTTCAGGTGCGTGCATGTGCATAGTAAATGATATAGCGACTGCATGATCATAATCATAAGAGTTTACAATATTACAATAGTTCTCGATTTTTTTTCAAGGTAAGATCATTTGCGTTACATTACTTCTAATAAAAAAATTACAAAAAAACCAAGAACAAATATTTAGTCAATTGCCGTTTTGACGGCGACGGCGTGTCGTATACATCGAGGCTTTTGTAAAGTATAATCACATTTTCATTTAAATACATCAAATAAATCGAAACGAAAATTGTAGAGACACATATGCAATGTAACATGCATTATTAATCAGTGTTAACGTACGCTTATTTTACAAAATAAAATGCCCATGATAGTCAGGTAGCTAGCTATAAAACCCATTTTACAAGTTAATATAAAATACAATAATTGCCCATATAATACTTAAAAAACTTCGTTTTATGTTAAATCACATGGTAAAGTAATGACAAAGTTACTAACAGTAAAATCTTCAAGTCAAAGTAATAACAGAGTTATAATAAAGAGATTTGGGCCATAATTACATCAGTTATAATTCAAAATCAAATAAAACTCTAAGTGATATGCGATAATTAGTAATTAAGTAATGCTAAACCTATGCTACAAAAAACAATATTAAAGATACGGATACGCTTTCTTTTGTAATTACTTAAATATAGGAATCCTTTTATTTATCCCCTTAATTCTCACGTTCTATTTTTTGCATATGATATCATGTTTCAGTACATTGAGATCATTATGAAGACACTCCGTGTCACAATATTTGGCCCAGTTACATTTTCGACAGATATATGTCGCACCCTCTTTCAAACAATATCGACATGGATCTTTTATGGAGCAACAGTAGACGAAGTTACTAGGGCTCAAAACATTTACCATACACCCCGACGCCTCCGCCAATTCCGCAATGTACGAAAATTTCGGAGCAAGTATGTAAAACCTGGACCCAAACACAACCTTCGCAAAAGTGTTTGGTTCTTTTTTAACATTTTTTACATTAATCATAAAAGAATTTCCCATGTCATCATCAGCGACAAGAAGAATATATGAAGCAAAAAAAATTGGTTCGTCAATAATAGTAACTCGCACAAAACAACGCTCTAAGGTTGTGTCGTTTCCAGTGGAAGAAATGTCGATTTCTCGATAGCTGTTGGGCACCTTATCTCCAAGAGAGTACAATAGCGGTTTAATGGCAAAATTTTGTTTCTCGTTAAGAAATGAACCTAACTTTTCACTTTGACTACGACGATGAGAAGTGACGAGAACACTTCTTTTAAAGTCTGTAGCAATTCTTGTAATATCAGGCACATAAACTGGGTGCGGTCTTTTACATGTAGGTTGTTTATTCAGCGCTGAGGAAATGACATTCATTTTCTTTCTTTTATTACTCTCTCTAATACATCCACAAGGAACTGTTACTTCGACAGTGTCAGGCAGATTTGCTAAAATGTCTGCAAAATATTCACGCAAGATAGCAACGTCTGACATTCCAACCAACTCATGAACATTGAATTGTAAAATTTCGATGTTACTGAAAGCTTTTCTAACCGGTGGAAAACAATCCGGAGCGCAGTTTAAAATTGTTTCATACGTTTCAGCGGCTGGGTAAGCCTTCGGTTTACAAGTTTCTCCCCTACGATAAATTTCAAACAATGAACTGGCTTTGAAATACAGTAGTATTAAGCTTTTTGGATAAAATCGAAGCCCTTCCTCAGCTACCTCTATACATTCTTTGAAATTTTCTTTGCGTAGTTGATACAATGATAAAGCTTCATACGCAAGTCTTTCATGTGGATATTTTTCAACCGTTTGCTTCAGGAATAACTCCAGATCAACACTAGGTATAGCCTGATTAATTTCCAAATACCCCCTACAAACCCTATATTTTCTTTCGTGTTCCAATAAGATATCTTGCTCTTCTTTGCTCAATTTTTGTAATTCTGTTGGTAACGGAATGCGAACAAGCTCTTGTTTAAAAATCATGTAACAGCGCCTTGAACAATCATTTGTCCAACTTACTGAATTAGGATAAAGTTCATAGCATTCGTAAAGTTTGTTCACAATAACTTTCTTGTGATCAGCAGATAAATCTTTTTGCTTAATATATAAATAATTCTCCAGGCTTAGTGCATTCAACTGCACCGTCAACAACCAGTCGGCAGTAAGGGACCCACTAAGAGCTCTTTGGAACAACCCAGACGGGTATTTATTCCAGTCGTCAAAAACAGTACCGTACTTTCCACTGCTACTGTTTGAAATTACTGATTTGTATGGTTCACATGAAGATTTAATCTGTCGCTCGAGCCGCATTTTAGGTGACATATTCATGGACAATAATTCAAATTTTCTCTCAAAATTCCCCACCGTAATTAATGTAGAATTCCAAAATTCCTCAAGATTGGAAATTTCATCAGCTAAGGTATCAACAACATCCCAACTCCTTTGCGACAAAGCATCTCTAGAGTACTCGTTCAGTATATTTGATAATATTTCCGTAGCAAACTTTATATCACCGTTTTCTATAATCAGTATCATGATATCCATCTTTGTGCGGGGGTCTTCTTTAGCAGTTAACTCACTTAAATGAACTGAAAATCGAGTTTTAAAAAAGTTATTGGCTTTAGTGTAGCTTTTCTGTACTCCTAATCCCAATAAATGAAATAAACCCAACTGACTAACAACGTCAGAGTATCCCATTTTCATGGCTCGACTGTACCAATATGCTCCTAAAACGAAACTTTGCATAACTCCGATTCCCAACACGTAAAGGGCAGCTAATGCTGCTTGTGCCTTTCCAAGATTTTTCCTAACCACAGATCGTCCATCCTTGGACCCTACACCTACAACAGACATTTCCGCAGCACGTTTTAACAGTACGGCAGCGTAAATAACATCTTGTTTGAACAGTTTTCCATGAATCATGTGCAACGCTAGTTGATAAAGTCTATCGCATATTTCAAGCTCGTTACTTTTTTTCGAAGAACTGCTAGCAGGTAGCCTATTACCTAGCAGTAATTCTTCTACTGTCAACTGTTGGAACGGCAAAGATAGATGCTCTTTCACCCCACGCAACAATAAAAGAGGGCGTGTTAATTTAGGATATACACTAGAATTCAGATTTCTCATTGCATCATCAACAATGGCAATCCCAGTCAACAGTTCTGGATGCGAGCTGGAAATATCCGTGGGCTCAGGTACATATTTGGTTAAAATACGCTCCATACCTGTATAAAATGATAAGTGATAAGAGCGTGAAAACAAACTGCCTCAGCGCTCGGGTAAAATTAAATAGTTAAAATGGCATTTTACATTTAAAAAAACAAAAAACAAAAACTGCTAACTTTGCATGCATGTCGTTTTGCAAAAGTTATCTTCCTGGTTATCCGTCATGACTAACTTGATTCCTTCTATCTCCCTCCCTTGAGCAGTATTGCCACAGTCAACTCGAAATGTTGAATGATTTAAGTCTATTCAGAATTTAATTATCAAAGCGTATTAAGTACCAATGTACCTAAATGGTGAATGTATGTATGATATACATGATATAATATGCACGCAATACACAACCCCATATGATATTATATGGAATTGACTTACTTTTAGATTCCCAGTCACAAGTAACAGTGTACACAGTACTCCAGCTCTTTTATCAGACATGTGACATGCGTTGCGCAGTAAACTTTCCTTAGGAAAAAATTATTGAAAAAATATCAGTTGCAAAATACTTAAAACAAACAACAAACGAAACGAAAATACTAAAAGAAACAGTTTGGGATTCCATAACTTGAACTTGAATGCAGACAATGAACTTACATTTACGCACTCAGGTCGAGGGGATGATCACGGTTAACTTTATAGTTAACACTTCACACTTATCAATAATGATAATAATGAATAAACTTAGCTTCCTCCAATTCAAAATATTCAACTTTCTCGATCAACACAACATTATGCATATTTACTTAACGTGACAAACTCAAAATACTATAAATTCTTCATCTAATTGACTGATGCTTCCTTTCGAGTCCCCTTCCGAAGGTGCCAAGGTATGCTCAGTAAAGTACGCAGATGCACACAATGGCACAATTGACTCAAATGACTCGATGTCGATAATTCGATTCGATGTTTGATGGCCGTGGAATGCACTTTTCTTTTCGCATCATCCGATCCACACTATTCCACACAGCATGGACCTCCCGAATATTAGTGAAGTCACTTTTGTGCAAATCACAAGAAAAAGAAATGCTGGCTGTGTGTAATGTGATCTGTGAATCTCTGTGACGCCTGTACCCTCCGTATACTTTCGTACGTTGCGTTGGTTGGTACGCTCATCATTGTACTTCAACATGAGCTTAGGTACATATGCGTCTACATTCTGGACCGCTCCGCTTCTACATCTACTAAACTAAACTAACCTAAACTATCTTGACTATAACCATCTACGATCTACGATACTACTACTATACGAATATAATCATATCATACAGAGGACACATTCACTTCACACAGTTGCACAAACTGCATATAATTTACATTTTTTTACATTTTATAAAAGATTTTGCATAATGACCTACTTTCTTCTATGGCTTATATGCTCATTTGCACAAATACGTCCCTCCGTATACTTTCGTACGTTGCGTTGGTTGGTACGCTCATCATTGTACTTCAACATGAGCTTAGGTACATATGCGTCTACATTCTGGACCGCTCCGCATCTACATCTACTAAACTAAACTAACCTAAACTATCTTGACTATAACCATCTACGATCTACGATACTACTACGATACGAATATAATCATATCATACAGAGGACACATTCACACAGTTGCACAAACTGCATATAATTTATAAAAGATTTACAGTTGCATATTTTTTTACATATTTTATAAAAGATTTTGCATAATGACCTACTTTCTTCTATGGCTTATATGCTCATTTGCACAAATACGCAAGTATTAGGTAGGCGTAAGATCCCAAAAATGTTATCCTCCTAATCCAGCCATTTCATCCAGAGAGACGTTTTAATATTTATTTAGAAGATTCATCATGATCTCGAATCAATCTGGAAGTATTTTTAGGCAGTTTAGATTGGATTTCCAGCCTCCTTTTCCCAATACATCTTAATTTCTTTTCTGTATGATTTAAGTGGTTAATTTGAGAATTTAATAACGATCGGATGCTTGGAATTTTTTAGTGCAACGTGCAACTGTAGTAGATGTGGAGATCATGTAGATATTGTATATATTAAAATATTAAATGAGCGTAATATAATGTGAAATCAGATCGAATCTGTTTGGAAGCATTTATGTACATCACTGGATAATGGGATATAATGCAATTTTGGGATTTATTTATTTATTAGACTAAACACAACATTCTTTAAAAATGATTTTATGTGGATTGCATCACTACTGTTAATTTGATTTGAGATGAAAAATGTTATTTTTTTCTCGTTTCAGGGTTTTCTGTTAATTACAAATGACACATTCAACATTTAATAAATTGCATGAACATATAAACCATTAACCATGCATGAATTTGCATTAAATTCTTAACTAAACAACATCTTTTAAATATATAGAATTATAACGGTCAAGGACATAAAAGTATACTGGGCAATTTGTATAATTATGGCATTTGGACATCACAGTTCTTGGTAAAAAATAATTACCTATTAAAATGGATATTTTTGTGATAGCTTAGATTTTCAATTTCATACATTATCAAATTAGTACAATAAATAGGTGAATAATGTATAGATGTAGATTTTTTTTAAACATGAACAAAAATAGCAACAGATATCAAGAAATTGGTTTATTTTGTCATTTGGTGTCGATGACACTTATGCTGATGAGGGTAGGTAGCAAGACTGTTTGACGTGTATCGAAATAGTCAAGGTACCTTGGGTAGGTAGTGGCGTACGGTACGTATGTTGTAAATTATGAGGTTATGTCTTCGAGGAGTATTTATGTTAAGTCACCCAAACCCAGTCCCTTCACCCTTAAAAACCAATATTCTTCATTTTTCTCAAAAAAAAATATATAACGTAATGTAATACAATACATGTAATACATTCTTCCGTTTATATTTCTTCCATGGTTTTTCTTTTAAGATCTAAAGTCTACATGTATAATAAATGCAAAGTTCCATTTTCATTTGCATCATTGCATTGCATCCCTCCCTGTGCGTTAATTCTGAAAACTTTAATAGGTAAAAAAATATTGTATTAAAAGTTAAATGTCATCGAAAGTGTACTCCAGGAAGGGTAAAAACCCCATGTATACTTATGAATCACTCTATGCAAATAAGTTGTTCTTCCAAGGCTACACGATCATATTTATATTCCCATGTTTTACCTTGGTTTCACTGATAACAATCCTTACTGGAATTCTAAAACTTACTCTTAACGATTAACAAAATGCACTGACTATGTAACTTTACAATCTTATCCATCCATATCTTCTTAAAAAGTAAATAAATACTCCTGTCCTGACATTTTTTCTACAAAGATGCACTTGAAATTCGGTGAAGCATCAAATAAATGAGCTCTTTTAGCTTTGCTAATAATCACGCAAACAACAGACTTGACTGATAATTGACTCTATAGAATTTGGGTAGGACTGGAACTGGAACCGAAACCATAGCCTTATAATAGCTATGCTGGTGGAGGTGGAACACGAGACAACTGCCACTATAAATCTGTTAAACCCTCATCGTAAACATTTGCGTTTTAACCATGTTCTACAACTGGAATATTGGAACATTGGAAGTACATACATATTGAAAATTGGAAATAAAAGGATTTATTTCCAACTAGCAACTTTTTCTTGGAATGAAGATATTAATTACTAAGATTATCTAAATTTTTATTTTATTCATATTCCAACAGCGGAATCACTAAAACACTCTAGACGAAGTCGTAATTTAAAGAATAACTGTGTGAAGTTCTGGTTATTTTATATATTTCAGAACCAACAGCATTTTAGATTTATAATAATTTCAGCTTTCAGTTAGGTTTTTATAAGTTTATACAACTATAGTTTTTAAATTTGAAATTATTGTTCGCCGTTAGTTATTGTTGTCCACTGTATATGATGTTTAAAACATGCGGATTATGAATATAAATAAACACTTATTATGTGCTCATTGCGTTAAGACATACTGATAAATTGTTACTGATTATTTCAATCATTGGATTACCAGATCACATTAATGCTATTTGTAACATACAGTACAGTAATTTTTGTTAACTGTACTAAATAGCGCAAAATCAATATGTTATCCAACTAAAAACGTCATTTTTGGTAGGGGAAGTAAAGAGTAAAAACTAAAGTTTTGGTACAAGAATTTTGAAATTCTATCTTTGTATCGAGTATCACTCTTACAAATATGTTAATTTGATTAATTGCTCGATAAATGCACAGCATTTACCAAACCTTTATTTTTCTTCTCTCTGTCATTTCTACTGGACAACTTTGGCAAGTAGAAATGAATGAATTGTGAAAAGGACACGGTGAAGGTCCCTGCATTCCATTGTTTCCTGAGCCACATTTCCATGAAATTTTAGGGTGAGTCTTGTGCGGGCGTCGTCAGATGACCCTTTAAGAGATGAAAATTGTCTTGTCCATAAAGGGCTTGTAGGTTTAGACGATGATCGGTATAGGTTAAAGGCTGCCCCTGGAAAGTCCAGTTCCAGTTGGCAAGGCTTTCCACCCCACCACACAGAATAGGAACACTTCTGAAAGAAATTTTAGAAAATTTAAATCAGTTTATTGTACAGTAAGTTTGCTCATAATATCCTAGTGTATTTCCTACTTTAGTTTTGCACTGTACTTACTCATATAAGATTAGAAAGGTGCTATTATGCGTTAATTTTCAGAAGTAATAACAGAATGTATAAAATTGGGCTACATAGGGATGAACTCTTCTACGGGTTATAATTTCAAAAAATTAAAAGATACAGTATAGAGGTATTTATGATGAGTGCAAATAAAGTTACTAATTAGCTCTTAAGTGCACACTAATTTAATCGGTAGGTTTGAAAGGTTTGCAATTTGTTGAGTTTTTGCGTACTGCTTTGGACGACTAGAAGACGAGTACTGCACGAAAGTTGCCTCGTTGCGCATTGTAAACGAAACAAACAGGGAGACAAAGCTTCACAATACATTATAAAAGTAGATAACCGCAATATAATCTGAAGCAGCGCATTTCAAGACGAAGATGAGAAACATATTAAAATTTCAAACATCTGTCTGAAACAAAGAGATGGCAAAAACCCTGGTAGCTCTCCGTTTCAACAGTTTCTTTTGGCGTTGGTTGTTTGTATTTACTATAAAAACAATTTACACATAAAATAATTACATGCTTAATAAATTCAACACTGATGCTGATAGACACATCGTTTCTAGTTCATACATCAAGGAATACTAAATGCTAACTCAAACTATATATCATTACTGGCTGTAGCTGTAGCAGGAAGAAGAGGTTTTCCTTTGTAAATAGTCTTGAAATATTATTGTGTTATTTCATTGTTTAATTTAATTGATAGCATTAAGAAGATGAAATACAGATATTATTGCATGATTACAAAGAAGGATACGTTTACGTTATTCACATAAAAAGTGAAGTGATATAGGTAACGGTTAGCTTTTTAAAATAACTAGGAAGGTCAACAAGATTTACGTTTTTAGTTCATCTTTTCAACAGTAGTTGTATATAGGAAAACTGAGAGCAAAAGTGAAAAGTCAATTTGAAAAAAATACGGATTGTGTTTTTGTAGAGAAAGGATTTTGTTGTTACCTATACAAACATCTCAGAGACAGTGAGAGAGACCGTTCTAACAACGGCACTAGTTAAGTAGCAACACAGCATCATGAAACACAGACAGAGAGAGAGAGAGAGCGACACACAAGGGAAGTGATTTTGGGAAGAGTACAGCATCACAGCAACACACGATACGGTATAATAAAAAGAACAAAGAAGTATGTTTGCATGGTAGGATAAGAGGATATCAATAAAACGTCCATATAATCTGTACGTTCTAACCAAAAAGATATTTTTGAATTACATCACAAACTACTCATGTTTTCGAAAAAATCTAATCAGCTAAATACAATTGGATGAGTTTGGAAGGTAAGCTACTTCTACGTTAAAACAGGAAATTTTAAGTAGGATAATATATAAGCTAATCAGCTCAATCATCAGTATTATTAATGAGGTAGCTATTATTTTTTTGTTTATTGCTGGTTCGTAATTATTGCTTTTTACTGTAATAGACTTGCAAGAAGGTTACTCGCAAAAAGTTTTTTTTCTCCTGAGGTAACGTAACAGCTCATATCATTTTCATCATCATTGTCAATTATATTGTCACATTTTTTTCTAATTTTTCTAGTCAAAGTTGTTATTATTGTTATTATTGGATGTCAGGAAGTATTTGCAATAGGTGTGGACTGGGCAATGGGCAAAACGACATTTGAGGGGAATAACAAATGAAGGTGACGATGATTGAAGGACCTTAATCGCTTTGACGGCTGCAGTCACGGCCTTAGTCCACGCAGTCTCCACTTTTATCAGTTCTTGTCTTGTCTCAGTGTTCAAATAGAAGGTGATTGGTTGTTGTCGAGCACCATTTGGTGGGAATCCAGTTTGTTCTGTTGCTATTTGAAGAGTGAAGCAGTGCTGACGCTCATCTAAGTGCTCACTCGCTGAGTTCAGTACTCGCAAAAGGGTTGTTATCACAGGATATATTTCTCCTCCTTCCCAGTCCGAGCCCACACCCTAGTTTTTATTATAAGTTTTAACCTTTCATTCTTTAAAGTTTTAAATTCTTGTGCAGTCAAGTTAAGATGATTTTTATGTTTATTTACCGGTGGATATTCCATGTAATATAGGTTAGATCCACGAAAAGCTAGCACTTTCGGTCTCCACGTTAGCCAAGGCTGAGCGATATCACCAAATTTTTCAGAATTACCTTCCCAGACCCAGCCGACGTAGTAAATCTCATGACCCGTTTCCTGCATCCACAGTTTCATCTAAAAAGGTTTTAT
The DNA here is from genome assembly GCA_027743935.1 of Sinodicranocentrus sp. ZH6. Lineage (NCBI taxonomy): Eukaryota > Metazoa > Arthropoda > Collembola > Entomobryomorpha > Entomobryidae > Sinodicranocentrus > Sinodicranocentrus sp. ZH6. The sequence continues at coordinate 8,170 of JAHZNA010003086.1, read as the reverse complement.
AAAATGTCATTCCAAAATTGTAAAGTACCGCAAAACAGCAATGTAGTTTTTTAACAACTGCTAACCCTACGTCTACGTGTACAAGACGCTCACAAATAATTATTATGCAAAAAAATACTTTCACTTTCAAATAAACATCATATACCACCTTTCTTATAGTCTATCGTCTGTAAGCAATCGTATAATCGCAAAGAAAATTCTGTATCTACAAGATTGTGAGTGAGATAAGAAATGGAACCACTTGCAAGTAAGAAAGCATTGCTCTCATACATAATTGTGCATGCAGAAGAGAGTTCCAGGGCAAAATTAAAGCGTGCTCGCACTGATCTAGAGTGCAATTCAACTCCCTAAGACACTATGTAATCAGTTCTACATGCTGATAAGATGGTTTCTTTTTAGAGATAATAGTTAATGAGATTGCACGCATGACTGATTGAAGTGGAAAATTGCTTCAGCTTCAATTCAAGTACGTCATGCAATGCAAATGTGTTTTCCAAAATCAAAAGATCAAAACTACTTGTATATTAAACTTCCAAATTACGTTCCCAAACTACCATCCAATCGCAATCCCTTTGGAGATACCTTAATCCCTGATCCTATTCAGTTCTTAAAATGACTGCAAATTACGTATAGATGATAACTAGATTAGGTACTTAGGTATGCTTGAACCAGGACCAGACAAATTTAATTATAAACATCAAAAAAAGCAATAAAAGTAGAAGGACATGCGATTTTGTCATGTCCAAAGCCATAAAGCAAAATTAGTAATATAGTAAGTCACAAACCTGCACATTATTAAGCCCCAAAATGACATCTGTGATGCATTTTACCCAAGAAGTAAGAGAGTAAGCGTCTGCACAATGGATCACCCCACTGGAAGAATTCCCGGTGGCATCTCGCACCTCAAAGGCATTACAACGGAGACGATCGGTTCCACCCAAGTAACGGGTCAAAAGAGCGAACAGAAGTGGAATAGACTTTTCCGTCTCCCAGCACTCATTTGCTGCTGCAGAATTCGCCGGATTCGCCGGTGCATTTACTGTCGTTGGATTATTGTGGCCTGCAGCTTCTTCCACAGCATCCCAATTAGTTAGATTACTCTCAATTAGATCTGGAAAACGTCAAATTTACTTTAATCAGTTGCAGTTAGTATATTTCAGTCTAATTCCGTATCACTTATGTTTCCAAAATCCTATGTATCTTACAATATTTAAATACATATATTTCTTCATGGAACTTGAAATTTTCAGTATCATACATTGCCCCATCGATCCCACACACCCATGAGTATCTTAATAGAATTGAATATGAACGTTATTAAACAAATTCCGAATTGTTTTCTTAAAACTTACTTTGTTGCTGAGTTGGTGAAAGGAACGGTTTGGCCGTTGAGAAGTACTTGAGTTTGAGCGTCACAACAGGTCCACTAATATTGAGATATTCTACAGCTTGATCATGGTCCAATGTGGTGATCTTCCGTCCGTTTACTACAATACAAAGAATAAACCATACAAAGATAATGGAAAAAAGGAGCGTAGCGTAGCAAATTTGGCTGAAAACAATAGATGTTTGAAACATTTATTATATTTTTTGATTAGTGAAAACAGAACGGGAAAATATAAAACCGTTTACGAGAAATTAGGATTTAAAGGTTTTTGACCGTTATAACGGTCAAACGGTAATTTTTAAAATAATCATATGCACCAGTCGTCTTAACTTTTAATAAGGTTTTGAATGATATATCACACGACATATTAGCATTTAAATTTCGAAGCCGTTAATTGTTACCGGTATAACGGTCCAACGAATTTAACTAAAACACTAGGTGTGAAAACATTGACTGTATTTTTTGTTTAGTAAAAGCATAAAGGAAAAATATAGATCCGTTTACGAGAACTGAAGATTTGGACATTTTGACCATTAAAAGTTAGTATATCGGTCTAACCGTAACACATTTATAAAAACTAAATACAGGAAACGTCCTAACTTTCAATTAGCTTTCGAATGATATATATATTACACGGCATATGTTGTCATTTGAAATTTAATTGTTGCCGTTATAACGGTCCAACGGAATTGGCTCAAAAGTTACACCTGTTGAGACAATAACCCTATATACTGATTGGTGAAAACAGATTTTGAAAAAGTACAGCCGTTTAAGCTGTGGAACGATAACAGACCTGCAGACCGACACGGAAAATTGCCAATTTCATAAAGAGCTACGCACCTTAACAAGATGTGATAGTCTGTGAATCAGTGTACTAATTGAAGCATGATTAATTACACCTATGAGATTTTAAAATGTGTGACGAATGAAACTTCAGGGCGAGCCGGGTATGGGTATCTAAACTACAAGAGACCCGACAAGGGTGTGGTCAGCCGGTCCGTCGGGTAATTTATAGATTTGTGTCGGGTCTTGTGGTTGACTGCTCTAGCTGCGGCTGCGGCAGAAGAGGTAGACTTACAGGTATTCTATTCTACTCTGTGTGACCAATCTTAGCACAATGTCAACGTCTGTGTGTAATTCTTTTAAGTAATATTTGTATATCCCTTTCAAGCCATATTGCACGTCTGCAATCGTACAGTTACCGTCATCATGGACTACCTCATTGCCCTTTTGATATTCTTGTGTACTTTTTGCAAGTAGAAGTAAATGTTTTAAAACATGGTTCATTCTAAAAACACAGCTTAGGGACGTTTAAGAGATAAATATTACAAATCATTTAATTTCATACATCTTACTGCAAGAATCTGCGCATAAAGTTTATTAAGGATTGATAGAAAAACGGACAGATCGAAAATGGTGAATGCTGCTCAAATGTCGAAAAAGCGGAAGGTAAGTTATTTATTCGGATTGACTTTTGACTACTGATTACAGTTGGATGTTTACAAAATGGGAATTTGCCAATAAACGTTTCAATTTGAATGTTTAATGTGGTTCTGGAGAAATATGGAACATAAACAATAAGAAGAATCGATATTTCTGACTGATGGCATAATTCTTATTTTAACAATTAAAGCTCGGCGTTAGTTATTTTCATTTTGAATTTGTGGAATGTTTCCTGTTTCCTACATCTGACATCATAAATTGACAGATGGATTGTGATTGTATCTAGAGGAGAGATAATCTATGCTAATGCTTGACTGACAACTGAAGCTGTGTGTTTATGTTCGGTTATAGGAGTTGTAAGATTTATCATGGAAGCTGGTGCTAAAGGCTGTGAAGTTGTGGTTTCTGGGAAACTTCGTGGTCAAAGAGCCAAAGCGATGAAATTCGTTGACGGGCTAATGATTCATAGTGGAGATTCGACAAGAACGTACATCGATTGTGCTACCCGTCACGTTCTGCTCCGGTTTGTAGACTGACATATTTAACTGCTAGTTACTCTATTTGCGTAAATTATTTCAGTATCACAGACTTAACAAAGCTAATTAATTATTGGAAAACAATTGTTTTTACAGGCAGGGTGTATTAGGAATCAAGGTAAAAATCATGCTACCCTGGGATGCTTCTGGAAAAACAGGTCCAAAAAAGCCCCTTCCAGATCAAGTGTCAATTATTGAGCCGAAAGATGAGACTCCACGTCGTAGTGAACCCCAATCCTCGATATCAGCAACACTCGTTGCGGCCACTGAAATGGGCAGAATTGGAGAATCGGGTTTGACTGAAAACCTACCTTCCACGGAGGAGACTGGAGCGGAGGTTGATGCTTGGATATAGTTTAGATGTTTTCCTTTACTGTTATGAAGTTATGTTATGTTTTACTATCATAAAGTTGGCTACTTTACACATTTAAAATATTGAATAAAAAAGTATGCCTTTAAGATTAATATGGCTATATGCTTGGTTGAGTTCATTTTTTAGCATGTAAGTTTTTCTGATGTAGTTTGAGTCTTAGAACAACAAGTATGAAATAGGTAATGCGTATAGACAGACTTACTTGAAATTACAGCGTCTCCAATATAAATTTGTTTGCAGAGGGCTGCCGGGGTACCAGGTATAAGGCGGGATACAATTAGCGGAAGTGAGTGCTCTGCACCGCCGCGAACACTAATCCCAAGAGCTCCGTCCACTCTTTGTATAGTCACTTCTCGCTTCTGAAAATAGAGAGAGATTGGTACTTTCAAATTAACCATTTAATTTCATTTCACGATTTTGTGCAAATATGAGACACATGAAGGCAGAGGCGATTACAAATCGGAACCGCTTACGAGTCATTATTCGGGCATGTCTGTTGCTTCCGACAGCCATTAAAATATGAAATGATTGAAGCTCCGCATCCTACGCTAGTCAAAAGTATACTTTCAAAATCGACTGCGCAATGCAATAGCTACTACGACAGTTTTGTGTCATCATTTTTTTCCATGTTGCTTATAACTTTCATCTTGATCTACATCAAATGTGAAACAGGTCTAGGTCTAACTGTGCATTTATGCTAATCGGATTTATTTAATGCTAACCTTTGAATTATTGCATGCATGTATGTGGGTGGAACTGGTGACTAGCACCAGCTCCGCCGCTCAATCAAATCTGATTATTGCAGTCTATCCCAGTATACATGTATGTATAGTGAATGAGAATTATACCTAATTTTGAATCTAATTTTTGAACAAGAAGAGATAAGCAAATTTCGAGCTAAGTAAGCAGGTACAAATACCCAAATACAGAGTCAGCACTTCGCCGGACGGCCACTCATTTATCCTAGCTTATTGTCTTGAACGCTTGATAATATCTAAAGTAAATACCGTAAATACTACAAGGTTGCAAGAGGAAGAAACTATACAAGATATTTAACCAAACCAAACTCTACACCCTTGAAAAATCACTATACTTTTTTACTAAGAGCAGGGAGGTATTGAACCCCGACTTATGCGTGAGTGGTAGTCGGTAAAGGATAACGGCCATACGACTCCACCACGAAGGCCTGCTCCTGCTCTAACCTTTGAATTAACTTGTATAAGCTGTAAGCTATAAATGTGTCATATGTCTGCTTGAAATCGAGACAGAATAAACTATTGAAAGAAAAGATAGAAAGAAGTTTCGCAGACATATAATCCATAAAATTCTGATTTTCTAATTTTACCCAAAAAGCACTTAATTTAATTTCCCTTTTGAAATGCTGAAAAATGATGCATCACACGCTGTATGTGAGTGTTTGAAGGTCAGAACCTACGTAAGGTTCTTCAGGAACTTTCAGATTTGGCGTATTAAGTTTGTTCTCCTTCAAAAATGCAGAATAATGATATATTACATGCCATATCTGAATTTTTGAAACTCAGGACCTAACGCAGGGCCTGAAAGGCCTTTTTGGATTTCGCTGATAAGCAATAACTAAATAGCCCATCTGTTTAGGTGTATCGATTGCAAAAATCAGAATTCGAAAAAGTCAAATCGTTTAGACTGGAGAGCGCGAAATGTGAACAGGTTAAAATGTTCGGCCGGCGGCGATCTGCCGGACAGACTGCCAGATTAAAACTAAGATTAACTAACTTAATAAATTTAGTGTTCGAATTCATTGCTAAAATGTTTAGCTTTTAAAGAGGCTGTTTAAAAATAATTGGGAATTTTCTTGTAACTGGCAAGCACACGTCTGTGCTGGCTGGTTGTGTTGTGGTTGTGACTGATATTACTCACGCTCACCCAATCCAAACTTCTAACCATTTTATGCCCTGTCTGCCATTCTGAACCTGAACCATTAAAGCATCAAAACTACAATCAACTGTTGAAATAGCCCATAAAAATCATTACTACAGTTGTGTTTAGTATTTCACGACATCAATAACATGTCTTAAATACCGTTGTACAAATTCACCCGCGGTTGTGTATATTTCTTTCAACATCTCAAGTTTTCCTTTGAAGCCACCACACCTTTGTAAAAATATTTTGTTAGAAATTGTTTCATTTTTATGAGTATACACACAAATGTACTCGAATTGCAACTTATGTAACAAAGGGCCAAGGCACATGATATTTGAAATGAAACAAGTTATATAATAAGACAGAAAGTTCAAAGTTGCAAACCACGCAGGTGAACATGAAAGTTAGTTGATAGCACATATTTTTCAATGGCAGCTTTTAAGCTAAATTACAGCAATCATTCCAATCGGTAGTTAAAAAAGGTTCCATGTCGGCTCGTTCTTCAAGAAGAAGTTTATACATTATTTAAAGGTTTACATTCTGTCGTACATGATTCAACAGACAACAAAGCACATATTCCATTGCCATATACAAAAAATGCTTGGAAAATGAGAAAATGTGGTGCACCGTACCGTGCACCTGGTTTATTTCTAACCAAATGATGCCCTTTTACCACAAATTGTTATAACAGTTATTGTTCCATGTGTCACGTCCACGTCACTGGTGACTGTTCATTTTTGCTCCACCTACTACCCTATGTTATGTTGACGATATATTATTCCACAAATGTTTAAATTCTCCACATGCAGGAAGGTTTCCTAACGTTGCTGATCTCTTTCATTCAAATGTTTTACTCTATCCTTAGCAAGTTCTTTAGATCTTCGTAAGAACGGAAGGTGAATTCACTTCACTAGACATAGCAGTGGTAAGTTTCATCTAGCGGAAAAGGTTGAAGAGAATGAGAAACTCCAGAACATTTCAGATTTGAGCTTTACCATTCTATTTAGAACGTTGTCAGATTCCCAACTTTTCATTTTCACCAAGCTTACATATATTTTCAAAGATAAGATCATTCACCACTCACTCAAAAGCATCCAACTTGAATTTGATGTAGGAGAACAAGTATGTGCCGTGCCGGGGATGTGTATGCAAGCGTGATAGAAACAAAAGATCGTCGTGATATTAGCAAAGAAAGGAGAGGAGAGGAAAGGAAATAGCAAATGGGAAAAGCTATCTCTTCTTTGGAAGAAAGTCCCAATCGCTCATCACCGTCACTCATTCCTTTTCCCTTCTTACGCAAAACACGACACTCATTCAAGAATGACTAGATTTGTTCAGATGACACTTCCTCACAACTGCACACGAGCACACGTATTGTATGAACAATGATTGTTGATCGCCTTCTGCTCTTGGAAATGACATTGAGAGATGGGGGGTGACATAAAAATGCAAACTTTAGAGCAAATTAGAATCTGATGAAATTCGATGAGAATGTTGATATCTTGAATACGCATCTACCCCACCTACCTAAGCAAATACGATTTTGCCAGGGCTGCATTTTAGATTGGTACATACATGGTAAAGTATTACATACATGATAAAGTTTTTGTCACATTACACTGATTCGTCGAAATGCTATGCTACGGCAAAGGGAAAAATAATGGCTAGAGTTAGGAATGCATGAAATAATATGAAGAAAAAACCTGGAAGTTGAAGGGGAATATGTATTTGATGTATGCATCTAAAGACGTGCAAATAAAATATGAAGAAAATTTGATATATGATATTTTAGACCTGTAATGCAAGTCATTTCATGTCTAATATGAGAATTTTCCTGTACCATTGTAGCAAATGTAAAAATAGCGTATTTATACTGTCCTTAATCAGACGCTAAACCTTTTTTGGTCCTTAGCTATTCTTTATATTCACAAGCTTCTATATTGACCTGATGGTAAAATCATAGGTAGTCACCAACTGTTATTTGAGTTCTTTATAGTAAAGCAAGGTATCAAGTTTGTTCTCTGCTTAGGAGAAAACCAGAGAAAAACAAGCTTCTTTATATACATATAAATATAGAAACTTGTTTTTCTCTGGTTATAAGCATAAAAGGGAAAATGCATTTTGCTTACATTAGCGTGTGTCATACGTAGCCGAGTAACTGGTAATTTATCGGCAATCAGCAGTAATGGAAACGATGCTGTGTTGGCAGCTGGTGCCTAGACAGGAATATATATGAACGTACTTACCGTTTACCACACAGAGATACCATCACAATCACAAGTTTGCAACCAGTACTTTTTATAACAACATTTCTCAAGCTTTTACTTGTATTTTGGGTAAAATTCGCACATATAATATAATGAATTCTAAAGTCTAACGTATAGAAGTTCTCTTACAAGCCTGCACGCTCACAATCACGATGATCGCGACGAACACTATCAACAACTGTAGCAGTTTATACTCGAAAGTTCATTGGATAAATTTTCCCTGAGACGTAGTCAGAGCTTTTGGACCTATCCGGATGAAGGGGGA
>JAHZNA010003085.1:0-28647 GCA_027743935.1 Sinodicranocentrus sp. ZH6 | reverse complement strand
ACGGCGATGTGCATAAAATGCAGAGATTCACAACCAGTAAAATTGGTAATATGCAGTGTGTATGAAAAGAGTTATTTTCGTACTCTCACAGGCATCCACACAAATGTACACATGGCATTGCATCTCCTGAGATATTTACTCACGTAATCCTTTTAGTTGAAATGCTGACTAAAGCCAGAACGAAATAAGAAGATTGAAACCCCTGCTTTTACTTTGATTCCCAAGCAGTCGCTAGGCTTCACTGGAAATGGAATGCATTTATTTTTTCAATTGGGATATACATCATAGTGTTTGCTTGCCAAGATTTTCATGAATCAAATGCTTTCAATTCATGAGAGGGTATGTGAGTTTTTGCAAAAAAAAAGATTTTTGGGAAACTCACGAGATATTATTTTCAAAAGGGTGGAATATTTAGTTACAGCTGAGTTGTAATGTAATGCAACTTGCATGAAAAATGTGTACACATAGAGAATTTTTGCAAAGTGTAGTTGCCCCCATCTGAAAAATCATTTTAGGGAAGAATTTTATTTTCCTTTCTCACTGACGCCTTAAAAACATTCTCCTACATAAGCATTTTTTCTGACATTCATGTCTTAAAATGCGATATGTGTGTTCTTAAAAAATTCAATAACTTTAAATCTCGCCACGATGAGTTATGAGTATTGAGACAAGTGCATTAAAACTGTGAATAACACATCACTTTCAGCGCAAAGTATTTAGACAAATAATGATATTTCTCTTGACCTGAAGTATTTGGGTCGTATTTACCAAAAAAGCTGAGAATAAATAGTCGAATTTTGTTATTTGAAACTTATTTCCGACATTAGAGGAACCCATTTTGTGCCCTCACCCATCTCAAAAATATTCTATCAATCATCTCTCCACTGCGGCGCAGTTTTTGCTAGTTAAAACAAAATCCCACTCTTGAAAAAAAAACTCCGTAGAGAATACTACAGGAAACAGTTATCCACACAACTTTTCAAGTAATAGGCTAAAACATATTGTGTATGAAAATGAATGAGATAGTGAAGCCTCTTGTTTGCTTCCGTAATTAAACTAGGTAACTTCCCTGTGAAGAATGTTTTGCAGAAAATAATAGATCATAGCAGAAGTTATCAGGAAGGGCTTGGAGAAACTGGGTCTGGCACGTATTGTACTAGTCTCATGAGGAAGCAGTAAAGAATTAGTGCACTGCAGTGTGCATAATTCCAAACATGGCTTTCTACGCTGGGAAATGGGTAGAAAAGTAGTATTATAGTGGAGGGAATGTAAACAGTGGCTGTTTTCCTTGCTCAAACGACTTAACGACGTGAGTATTTTTCCCTTATGATATTTATGCACATACAATAACTCCAAGCTAAAAAGCAGGACGGTTTGAGTGGTATGATTTTACTTCCAGCAAGATGACGAAATAACCCGTGAAAGTGAGCAACTTGCGGATATACGTAGTATCATACGTAGGTATGATTAATGCATGGCCCACATTCTACAAATCCCACGCATACCCATGAGTCTGAGAGTGCAGTTTATGGTACGGCGCGACATCAAAACAACAAAAAGATCAAAATCAAATCAACCTAAAAACTAGTTTGTACCAGAACAAAAAAAGGTTTGTATGAGAAGATATGAAACCAAGAAAAAGTTTGGCTTTCTCCCTAAAGAAAGTGTATTGGCGCAAGTACACCAAAAATAACCCATTTTTACATAACATACCATTGTTGCTTGCATATATCATGCAAGCCAAAACATGTGACTGTGAAGTCATATATTCTTGGGAGTTGAAATGGGTGACGTGCTAGACATCGCACTGCCAACTCCATACTTTTAATGAGAAAACTATTTGTTAGTACCCTAATTATGGCCTGAGGCATCGCTTGCAAAACAGTGTTGGTGAAAGCAAGACGAAGTTTTTCCTGGAAAAGCTGTTTTTCTCAAGTATGGAAGTTCAATCTTGGAGTTCGTGATCTAATCATAAGGAGTAAGTTAAGCGAAAAATTGACGAACTTACAAAATGTGCCATTGGCATTTGCCATTCAAAATTGAGTTTATTACGTGCTAGAAGAAGGAAGCTAGCTTATTAGATGAAGTTGACTGACTTTAGGCTTATGAAGTTGCATACCTATAATTTTCTTTCTCGATTGGGTGTTTCCACTTGCCACTGTTGTTTTTTTATTTGTGATTCGTGAATGGATTTAGCTTGAGGTCACCGTCCTCCTGCATTTAATGTTACATGTGCCATACGATTTTATCCTAAGGACAGCTGGGTTTCGGGTGAAATGCATAATGCACTGATCCCACATTGCAAAAAATAGGAAGTTCGGATTTATAAAATATAAAAAACGGATTGAGCACGTACTCCATAACATTAAAAAAGGGCTTGCTTATTTGCCAGGATGTGAATATAATCTGGAACCGATTCCTAGGCCTCGAATTTTATTTACATTTTGTTAAAAAATATGAGATGATTTCATCCGCTCATACCAAGAATCAGCCGATGTAAAGATTCTCCACATGATTGAACTTTGTTTTATTTGTTAAGCATGCAAACTTTTGTAGATGGTGATGACGATGACTCTAATTCCTGAGCACTTTGTCAATGCCAAGATCGCATTCCGAACAAAGTCGAAAGAAACCATTCTCCTTCCATATGTTTATCTTTGTACACATTTTCTGAGGAGGAATTGAGAGTGAAGGCTGAATCAAAATGGTTAAATGACCTCATTAAATTAGTGAAGCGAAGCAAAAGGAAGATTGGATACGAAAAGGAAAGAAAAACTTTTACTGATCCCATGTGGATCTTTTACAATAAAGCAGAACAAGTTATTTTTCCACTCCACTTGGTTATCTTGTTATATCCGCTCAGTCCCAGATGAAATGACAAAACAATTTATATCATCAAGACACATTCTTCTGCTTTCTGCGCCCACACGAAGTGTGGAAAATGTCGAAAAGTAATGGCTGTCGTAGAATATAAAACACAATCATGGCCCTTTGTCTGTGTACAATGAAACTTAGTTCGAAAATTGATATACTTCCAAGAAGAGTACTAAAAAGCTTTTTGATACGTGGTATTTTAACAGAGTGGACCTGCCATTATTATTCCGTTCTTGGAAAAAATATGGAAAGAGTAAGGAACCTATGTTATTGAAAATGACAGCAATCATTGAACGAGCAAACCGTATACAATTATGTTGAAGTTTATGATGTATGATATATATCTGTAGAATTAAAAGTAAAAGAGACTTTGTTGAGAACAACTTGCCAGCCGTTTCACCTCTCACGTTTGCAAGTATACAATTCTGTTGAAGTTTATGATGTATGATATATATCTGTAGAATTAAAAGTAAAAGAGACTTTGTTGAGAACAACTTGCCAGCCGTTTCACCTCTCACGTTTGCAAGTTGCAACCTCTTTTCTCACTCGGAGAAACGTGGGTAGACCAAGCTTTCATGCATATTGAAAAATGTACCAGACTTAAACCAGTCATCATATTGCTCAGTTCTATAGAAGTTATCAAGGACTTTTGCCTTTTTTCTGTCGATTCCTGGAGAAAATAGGGAACCCTCAAGGTCAATATGTTATATGACAATTGTGCTCCACTTCATTCACCTCCTTTCTTTGTAGTGACTCATATAACAAATTTTGTACTTGGTAAACCTGAGAAAGCGACATCACTTCCATTTCAATTGATTTACTAAGCTTATGTAAACATAAGACGGGTTTATCAATTCACATATATCTTGGATTTTCTTTTATTTAGAATACAATGGAAAAAAGACGGCATAAATAAAGTAATTAAATGGAAGAAAAGTTTATGGGGTTGTATGCAGTACCACTCGGTGTTTAGTTTCGTCGGAAGCAAAATCGATTGGTAGAAGGTTGTTTGTAAACAACACCGTCCACTTTAATGATAAATTGGTCAAAAGTGCCCCTCAGATTGGTAGATGAATTAGGTACGTCAAGATTTAAGCAAGCTTACACTCTTATCAAAGTGGGCTGAGGTCTAATGTTCGTGATACGTATTAAAGTCATGTTAAAAAGAATTTAAGTGGGAAGTCATTTTAGATGTATTCCCTGGTAGTTTCTTTCCCACAACGTAGTATATTTTTTAAAAGAAATCATTGAAGTAGGACAAATGGAGAATGTGATTTGGTTGTCCTTGTTTGCAATTGTTAAATATTCTTAGTTCGAGGGTTTTTTCTAAATAAGTTAAGTTACAAGTATTTTTTACATCCTTCCTTTGAAAGTTTGAGTTTTTCTGTTTATAAAACATTTCACAACTTTGTGTAAACCAAACAATGCGCAATGTGTAAGTTGGTATTTGACATAGAACCATGCAAAGTATATCATCATATGTATGCAAGATTATTGCATACCGTTGGAAAGTTTATCTAAACTTCTACATTATGCAAGGGTTTTCCTATGTCTTTCGCAATATCTGAATAATTTAGTCATTCCCTCAATCACCTCTTTTCCCATTTGATGGAAGCAGGTAGATCCTAAGATAATAGAATATCTTGAAACTAGTTTGAACCAGTCCGGTAGAACGACCGCTGGGAAAGGAAATGAGAGGAAGGCTAGCGTAGGGATATCAAAACAAGGAATAATAGACTCGTCAGACTAACATAAAAACGACTATGGTGACTTTGCTTCTGAGAAAAACATTATTAACTATTCTGCCCTCCTTCTCACAACTTTCTCCTTGAAATAAATATAAGGAAATCGGGCTAAACACGGGTAATGGATGGCATAAAAGGGATGTTTACTTTCCTCATGCCTCCCTGTCCATGTTTCCTTGTTATTTATTATATTAACTAGTCTTGTGTAATTGTAATTTACATGTTTCACAAAACAAAAATACTTATTAGTGTAGCATTACACAATCAACCTAAAAATTGTACTTAGCATTCATTGTTGTTTAATGCTGTTTCAAATGTAACTCAACCATCGAAAATTACAAAAGTGTGTTGTAGTAGCATAGATGTTTGTTACAAGTTTGCTAATTTCTTATTTTTGTACTCTGAATCTAAAGAAGATCTGTCAACTCAGATATCTCCCCAAACAATGTCCGTCGCTTTTTAAATATGGTCATATCACAATTATGCGGTAAAAGGGGCGTGTGATAAGAATTGCATGTCCGTTCAATAAAAATTTGTCCCCTGCACATAGTACAGCAAGTGTCAAATCCGATAGTGTGCATTATTATGGAGAGCCGATATACCAGAAATCTGTAAACACGGCATTTACAGAAAAGGTATTTCCGTGGAAAGGTTAGAAATAGACAATACGACCATTTCATTCGATCACGCAACAAGGCTATTAATCGACTTTTTGCGCAATCATGCCACTCTGAAATGATGTGAAAATGTTGATGTCTTCAATGGAATCTCAATAGAAAATACCCTCTGAGCGTCATTATTATGCCAAACTATTTTAACTGACCAGACACAATGCATTCATAAGCGAGAAAGAGCACTTCATGCTAATGACAAAGATCACGAGAAAAAGTATTTTAACTCACCATTACAGCTCCAAAAGAAAGCCCAGTAAAATTGGAAATGTGAACCTGTCCGCTAAGCGTGACAGGTTAGCACTGTAGAAAAATCGGAAACGGTGATCACCTCGGATTTACTATATACTGTAAGTAATTCACTCCAGGGAATACAAACTGATGATTATACACACCACGGAAATACCAGCTCACTTTGAATTAGCTATATCTTGAGGTATCAATTTTTGACTCGTTACTGGCTTTTTACTCTTCTACTTCTTTGCTGACAATACCTGCAAATGTAGGAAACATCGATACATTAGAATATTATAAAACAACTCTTACACATACTTTTACCGAAACATTAAAATTTATGCATTCTTATTAATGTGGGTGGATTTCGGGTAAGTCTTGCTAAGACTTTTGTAACTAGCGTAAATGTAGTAGTGGACTTATTGTATAACTTGTCAAATAAGAAATACCGTAATGCTGTTTTATCCGTTCTTTCTCAGCCTATTAAAATTTAGCACTAGTATGGTGTTTATACGCTGAATTTCATTATTAATACAAATGGCCTATACATGTAGTGCGTAATCTCTTAGGCATATTAGAAGGAAGTTAATTTACTATGATCGCCGAAGTTTACAGTTTTAAGCATAGTAAAGTTTAAATGCTTTCAGAAGTCGTCAAATTATGTGTTTATAAAAACTGGAAACTTACTTGAAAAAAGGTAATCTTTGTAAGATCCTTTTAATGTGTGATTTTTGGTCACTTTCACAATTTGTTTGAATATATTGCTGTTTTCCAGCGGTATGGAACTACACGTATGAATGAATGGAATGATTTTATTTTATTTTTGGAGTGCTTTTTTTAAACGGTCGATCTTAATATGGACCTACCCTGCATGCAAATATGTGTATTCTAATTTAATTTATTTAAATATCTTTCTTTATTATTGAAATATGTTTTATTTTAGTGACCCTCTTGATTCCTTAATAACACATACACAAGTCCAACTCACTTTTTCTTGATTTTTGTGTGTTGAAGGAAAATATTGGTTGGTTACTAGCTGCTTAGCTGAACACAACTTGCCGAGTTACAGGAAGTTTTACTGCCAACTTTTTTTCTCCCCTTTTTGTTCACACTACGAAATGAAATGCAAAGGGGATATTGCACTATATGTATACGATCAGATCAGACCACCACTTCTTCACACGATTGCTCAGTGCACAACCGAGTATTGCTCTTCTTATACCTTACTGCTATATGAGATTTAGTTCGTTTCAAATAACACAATAGTTCTCTAACAGACTTGCGCAAAATGATTCTGCACCAAATGTTGTTATAGGTGAATGGATATACCAAACTTATGGAGCAGCTGTGGTTCCACTAAATTATTTGCGAATCCAGTGAGATAGAGATACGTAGAAATGTACCATTTTGAAGGCTAAAATTCTGACTTTAATGTCCCTTACTCCATCGGATGTTTGCTTACAGAAAAGCATGAGTTTTACTTTACCTCAAATTTTGTTTTTCATGAGGGGAAAAAATTTCCTTCCGAGTTGTGGCGAACCCTTCCGTGAAGCTTTTGGTGGTAGGGTTCTGTTGCAGGAAAACAAAAGGGCGACCAACTAACTTCCAGTTGGATTGAAGCGACAGGAAGGCCTGTGAACGACAACGTTTCGAACTACTTTATCTCAAACTTTTCTCAGTTGCACTAAAGAGGTGAGAGCTCTCTCTGAAAATCTCTGTTTGGAGGAGCACACAATCCTACTCTGTTCTTCTCATCTCTCAAAGCACTTCACGCAATGTACGGTTACTGCGTTGGATAAGGACATGGTTGCCTATGTTTGCAAAAGCAATCTCACTCACAAAGCAAAAAGCAGGCTATCAACATCTGTGCCGTCTACGTAGAAGAGCAATACTCCACGTAATAAAGTAATCTTCGTAAACGATTAAGTAGTAGCTTGAGACGGGAAAATTTAAGGTAAATGATACCTCAAAATAAGTGACCTTTGACCCCACTTCAAAACTACTGACAGTTTGAGTAGTGTTGTGCATTAGCTTCATTTTGATATGTAACTTGCTATATGTAGCTGTAGAACTACGAATTTCAAAATTGAAAACTACATGACCTTTGACCTCGATTTGCTCGTTTTTTATTCAGCATGAACCCCTGATGCATACATGTCGATTGCAAAAAGCAGAACTGAACAATTCGAATTTTGAGCTGAGATATCGTATGGATAACGGAGTAAGGGAGTGTCGGAAAAACGGAGTGTTGGAGTAACGTACGGGGCCTGGTAGCATCTTATATAGCTATAGTGACTAAAGTCTCAAGCTAAATAAACACACAATAGTATATTGATTAGATTCACACAGACAGAGTGTAACGAGGCAGAAGGAGAATTAGCTGTATATTTCCATTTGCATCTGTTTCACTCTCCTTGTAACATTCATTCACCTTAGGATGCAAGGGAAACCAGTTTTGTTGACACTGTTTGCATTGCGAGGAGAGCAAGACGTTGCCCACTTTTAAAAACACATTTGTCTAGAGAACCAGAGCTTGCAGAAAATCTTGCAACACGTCAGAACAAAAGGGCTTAGCTGCATTCACATTTACATTATAATGATGTATAATGCATTCAAATTCTGTTCTATTATATTCCTCATACATCATTCATATCTTAATGGGAGGATTAATGTCCTATTCTCTTCACGATGACAAAAATAAAGAGATTATAGTATTATAGAGCCGACATCATTTATATGAATTCATTTTCACCGCAAGGATGAATATTATATGCGTGAGTGTGTGCTCCATTTCACTGATTTTTAATCAAGTTTGTGATCTCCAAACATGTTGTTCAACTGACTGGTAAAATACACTTGTATAAACTTGTGTAAATTACTTCTCTCGTTGGGAATTCTTGGTACATTTATGAATGCAGGAAACATGCTTATTCAAATGAATATCATAAACTATAAGTCAAAGGCGTAAGTAAATTCAATGGAATGAAATACAAGTACAAACCCCAAAACACAACGTTGGGTGTATACCCAGCTATTTTATGATAGATGGGTATAGCAGAAACTCTAATCTATAAATTCTATGCATGGAACACGCAATGTATATCGAACATTATAGAGTACATAAAATTGTCGTAAATTATAAATAACATCAAAGTACACTGTCTCTCCTTCAAAAATCCCCATGTAATAAAAACGCGGTAATAGATACGCTTTTAATATTCCTCTTAAGAGGGGATGCAATATCCTCAGTGGACCACAAAAAGGATTAAATGGATTAAAGACTTAGTTTTGAGGTATAAACAAATTTGCATAGGTTAACAAGCCATTAGTCAATTGACCTGTCTGCCCCCATCAAAGAATAAGACGGGATATTGAGAGATAAAGCAACGTTGAAAATAAAAAAAGCTCATAGATTATTGATCTGGTGAGAGGCTGGCTGTAGGAAGCCGTCATAAAGATAAAAGGAGGGTATACATACATAGTACACACACTCGAGAATGTGTAAGGGCATTCATGAAAGTCAGCGTTCGGACAAGTAATAGCCAAGGATCGGCTAAGTTCGTTAGAAATCAGTTTGACTTTTCCTTACCCTTCTCCGTATCGGCACGCCGTGCACTCTCTCCTCTCCACCTTTTTGTTCGGACTTATTGGAGAAAATTGAAATTCGGCAAGGAAAAAATGTTGAAAACGTGCTGGTAAAACCGTACAGCAAAGTCTTGTAGTTGGGTTAGACTTGACAGACAGAGGAGAGGTGTCTCAAGAGGTGAATCACACTCTGAATGACAGAAGAGGCTAGGAATTTTCGCGACTGCGAAACCAGCAATCTCGTTCATTCCTGTGTGTGTAGAGATGAGAGTAAAATTCCACGACGAGAGGAGCAGATATAGTAAAATACTTTAGCTTAGCAACAATATTTGTAGGCATCACATGGCATGCTAAATATTAGCACATCATCATCACACAAAGTTGTCGACAGTGCAGTGATGTGAGTCTATACAGCTTCACAAGAGTGCGGGGAAAGGATAACAAGGATTACACACGTAAACTAAGTTTGCAAAGCTGTGAAAGTTAGTGCTAATGAATACAGAGGATAAAAAGACGAGGCGCAAGATGCTTTTGCAGTGTAGCGTATAGTAAAGTATGGAAGATGATCATCATGGTCACCACTATCATCAATATTAAAGTATCAGAAGTAGTGGTAGGAATTGCAGCTCAATAGCATAATAGCCTCATAGCCATCCATCCACACGTACTCATAAATGTGTATTTATTTCAACTCATCGGTTGGATAAAGATGTTTGTTCGTGTCCTGGCTCTTTAGTCCTCATTGTGAATTTACATGAGACACAAGGAAGAAGACGGCAGCTGTGTTGAGGAGTTGGTATATATAGTTCAAACGAGACGACGAGGAAAACGACTCCAATTTCATACATTTGTTGAGGTCAGTATTAATAAGAATTTTGTCATTTTTGTATCTTTTACATGATAACGCATTCGCCCGTTATCTATTTTCGGCAAAGATTGCCATTAATTGCAAAATCATTGAGGATTTTGTGACATTAAACTTGTTGCTTATTATAAGAAATTGTGATACTTGAAGAATTTTCGAGTTTGGATTGGGCTCAGAATAGAGTAACAAAATTTTGGTGAGTTGTGTCGTATGTTTTAGACGAGCTGGAACTGGAACACACAATTCTATACTTAAGTTTTGAGAAGCACAACTGTATTGGTATATCATATATTTGACAATAGAGGACATCCGAGGGGAGCTTTTCTAAGCGTAAAATACTCTAATGTATTAATTCTCATTCATAAAAGCGGAAGCTGCGTGGTGCACCAGACTAAAAGTAGGTTTCTTAAATATACTAAATTACTTGCCAAATCGTTGTCAATCATTTTTACAGTCACCGAGAATTTTTTTAAAATTCAGCAATGACTGAGCCCTACATAAAATTACGACAAACGACTGATTTAATTGCTATCATACATAGAAACACGCAGTTTGTAGTAAGCCTTGCGGTAGCTAAGATTAATGAAGTAATATGCGCATAGTAAACAATGTACGAGTACGACTAATATTGCATATTAAAAGACCTTGAAATTCCAAGCAGGCACGCAAAAATTGTAGGTACTACGTTTTTGGTGCGCTTCTGCGGTAGACCAAAGTAGTTGCATTTGACACTTCTCGCTCTGCTTGGAGAAAAACACGAGTCAAGTTCTGATTCTGACTGTGATTGAGACTTTGAGATCGCTTGATTAGCAATTCGGCTCCAACTGGGCGAGCATGGGAGGAGTTGAGAATAAGATGAGAGGAAAGTATTCCTGGGTGGTTATCATACTGAAATTATAGAATCATTATAGATCGAGTTTTGAGAAGTGACCGCAGGCTGACCGTAGTTTAGATATTTGTGATTGCGACGAGAATTGTTTTCTCCGAAATGCTGAAATATTGCGTATTTTTACATTCCAAAACAACGAATTACAAAGCGCCAACTCAGTTCCAAAATTAAATACTTTTATTTCATAGTGGAATTAAGACAACAGTTGACTGACACATATATCAGCCTGGTTCTACAGGTACTTCAGACGAATGGGCAGTGAAAGATTATCGATTTGTAAATAAAAAGTATGGCATCATGCAATCTTACATTTTTCCTGTAGCAAACCAGTTCAAAGCAGTTTATCACGTTCCGGTTTTCGGATCTCGAAATCTCAAGTCTTTCCGACAGCGCCTAATGGTCTCTAGCTTTCCTCCGTCTTGGTTATTGTTGGTCTTACACATCACGGCTTGTTCGATGTTGTCAGCAGCAGTCAGATTTAAGATTGATAATGTTTCCCGGTAGACCCTCGACCCTCTTACACTACCTTAATGCAATATGATAAAATATAAGCATCCTTAAGAAAAGCTTACATCTACCGTACTAGTACTAATATTTCCACGAAATGGCACGGCTCATACATCATTTATACACTATAATCGTTTAATACATCGGACAGTTTTCGTAAATAGGTTTGTTTACATTTAGAATTTTATCCGTTCAGCGATTCAACGTTTCTTCTGACAAATTGAACTTCAAACCTAGCGAATCAAAGACAGCTCACGCTCTGATATTGATGAGAATTTTCGGAGAAATTTGTCATGAAGCAAGGATAACGAACGACCCTTTCACCTTTGATAAAGAAACTCTATACACATACATGTGTTGTGTTTTCAAAGAGGCTTTATGCTCAATTCGCTTTTTCTCAAGAGCAACAAACTATTTACTTCACTGTAAAAAAACTGTCTGCCTACTCGTAGACGTAGACAAAAGTTGTCGTGTTGACGTAAACACGTGAGTCCAAAAAAAGAGATGATTTTATTTGAGCTTTCGAACATAAACACTGTTATGGAACTTTGATCAAAGAAGTATAAGTGTGAAGGTGTTTGAAGGAGTGTCATTTAATTGAAAGGAGTGATGATAAAACCTTGCATATGGATTAGCTGTGTGTGGTGAGTGGGCAGGACATTGGAGGAAAGATGATAGAATTGTTGGCTTAAGTGTGAACGAAAAAGCTGCACCTGTTGTGGCATGTGAGTGATGATGATGAGGAATATGACGATGAGGGCAAGCAAGATGACTTGAGCTTGAGATAAACAATTAAACAAATGCAGAACCGACATGACAAATGTGCCAACAACGTGATGATGATGATAATTTGCAGATTCGCCTACACCATAATTTCACGGTCGTTTAATCAGTTTTACTTAAGTGATAAGTAAATATACAATATATACATTGATATAAGATTTAGATGGGGTAAGGTGCAATCACAATTGCAGAGACTAGGCTATAGTCATATGCTAAATTATAAAAGTTATTCAGGGAGCTGAGTTAAATATTCTTATCATTTGCATGCAAATTAATTTGCCTTACCATAATTATCGGTCTCACCTTAATTATTCTGCAAACAATATCAGCATTTTATTCAATGTTTGCGTATAATTGCTTAAACCGTTAAACCAAGAATTGGAAGCTCGAAAACTTAATAAAAAATTATCAAATATAAAACTGGCTTTTTATAAGAAATATTTGTGCTAAAATTATATTTTTGACAAAATTATTGCAACCTTCAAAAAATTCATCTAGAAAATTCACCGTTTACATTAAATAGACTTAATTACGCTTTCGAGAATGAGAAAGAATATCCCAATTTCAATTGAGCATCGATTTCAGTAAATTGGTGGTAAAAACACAAAGCTAATTATCTAATCTGAAATCCTGATCGCGTCAACAGCTGCAATACAAAACACGTGCTCTTATTATAAAACTACTCAAAGGCCACGCTAAAAGGGGTTTGTTGCATGCGGACGTACGAGTATAAACGTGATCGTGACCTTCTGCATCGGCAGTAGATTTTTTGTGAAAGCTGCTATATGTATTCAAAGAAAGTAAAGCTGAGGCAACTTAATTCGTGTTTTTACCTATACTCGGGTTTTTATGTAAAGTAAAAATACTAAATAATTCTACCATTTCTTCACTAAAAAGACCTTGATTTCTACTACAGTATATAGAGTAACTGTTATTGCGCGCTATGAAAGTAATCCAGTTTTTTAGAGAAGACTTTCCTGCTATATATTTGCATGCTTACATATATTTTTTCTACATGTAGTTGAAACGTTATTTGACACCCGTCCAGTTCTAAAAAAAGTGCATTGCATACATTTCAATTTGCACCCAAAGAATTGATAGTCATGCTTATAGGTGAAATTAATGACGGTGTAAGTGTAACTTTCGTGTAACTTTAATACTTCATGTTCACCTCATGCAATCGTGTAACATCGTATATCGTATATATTATCGCATGCAACCTTATCTCTAGAGAGGGAGGAATGCATGGAGAGCGATTACGTAATTTAATCGAACTACAAAGATATAATTGAGTACTGTATTTAGACTTTGACTCGTGCAGACAAGGGCGATAACGACGATAGGATATAATTAACATTTGCTTTATTTTACCGTAGGAGGGAGGTACACCGTTTCCGTGATTTTCGGAAGACCCTCAGGTTCCGTGATCCACGAAGAACTTTGGTTTTTACACCGACCTTCAACCAGTTGAAAGTCATCCTGTAAAACTTTTGTTTCAATTTTGTATTCTATTGGGAAAAGTCACGACTGGCCTGACATTGACCGGTGTTTCAGAACAAAGATCATGATTAGATTACGTTTAGCAGTCAAACAAATAAACTTCGGTTTTCGGATTTTCTTTGGTGTTAAGTGACACTGTAAGTGATAGATTCAGTCCAGCAGAATCTTCTAAAAAGCTCAAAGCTGTTCTCCAATAATAAAATTATACGTAAATAGGCTGGTTGATTGAGAAAGTACCAGTTTCAAAATCCAT
This sequence comes from Sinodicranocentrus sp. ZH6, assembly GCA_027743935.1. Taxonomy (NCBI): domain Eukaryota; kingdom Metazoa; phylum Arthropoda; class Collembola; order Entomobryomorpha; family Entomobryidae; genus Sinodicranocentrus; species Sinodicranocentrus sp. ZH6. The sequence continues at coordinate 14,741 of JAHZNA010003085.1, read as the reverse complement.
CCATAATACTCCAGTGCACTAAAGAGAAAAGGGGAAGTCATCACTTTGCTAAACAAATTAATATTTAGAGAAATTCAGAAGTTTTCTCCAGGGCAAAAAAACTCCAAAAATTCTAAAACCAGCCAAGTTTTTCTAGAGTTCATTCCATTTCTGAGATTACACTTTGTACCTGTTATCGCAATTTACGCTGTAAGTTCACTCTAAATTTTTAAAATCTTTCCGAATCAGAATCTGAGGTATCAATAAATTCTTAAAATTTATGCTATTAAAAACAAATATTGAGATTCACCAGTGTTAGAGGGTTGATTGATTGATTGATTTTTCTATGAAAAGATCCTCCTAGTATCGTCATCTAAAAACAATGAGCAATGGATAGTTCCAGGGGGTGGGGTAGAACCGGAGGAATCTCATAGTGTTGCCGCCGTGCGAGAGGTTGTTGAAGAGGCTGGCGTCCGTGGAACAATCGATCGCTGCATCGGCGTTTTTGAGGTGAGTCGAAGAAATGTATTTCGTGAACTACGTTGTGGAGGTGAAGTGAGATTTTTAAAATATATAATATATAATACTTTTGCTTCAATGTTTTGTAATATAAATATTTTTAAATATAAGCTTGCTATGTGTTTTGTGATCTGTTCAGAATGAGGAGCGCAGACACCGCACTGCTGTTTACGTTATGATTGTGACTGAGGAGATGCCCGAGTGGGAGGACTCCATCAGGATTGGTAATAGTTTTGAATAAAATACTAAAAGCACAAATTGTCGGGCTAATCACGGTGGTGGTATTATTGATGATTTTTTTATGGCAGGAAGGAAACGCAAGTGGTTTAACGTGGAGGAAGCTTTAGAGAAATTTTCACGCAATGGATCAATCCAGATGGACTATTTTGAGCATCTTCGTCACTTTTCTAGGGTATTTAAGTAGAAGAAATATTAATTGCAAGGCTTTCTTACAAAATTGTAACTAAACAAAGGATTTATTCCAATATATTTGAGTTTAGTTAGAATTTTTAAACTTATTTCAGAGAAAATCCCAGAACTCCAATTCCACCTCATGTGAGAATGGCACGAGTACTACAGCATCGTTATTAAACGTCGGATCGTCTGAATAATCAAAGAAACAAAATCAAACAATTTTTATATAATAAAAATCACTCATTTGTGATTTTGTTGTTTTTTTCTAGCGTTTTGTTAGAATTTGAAAAACCCAGTTTGTTTTCAGGAAATAGTTGATTCCCTGTTTTGATTCCTTGAAAATTATTACGTTTATACAACAAAATTAAAAAGTCTAATAGGAATTATTTGTTAAGTTTTCCTAGAAAAACAAAAATTACCTTAAATTGAAATTAGTGAAGTCCATATATATAAATGTAACTTACGCCGCACAATTTCTAACTGAATGTTATCACAACTATCTACTTTTTAGGCCTTAACAGTTTTGTAACGCAAGGTTGAAATTGTCTGCTATTGATGCATTCATTTGTAAATTAGTATAAACCACAATATTATACATACATACCTATAGTATAAGTATAATTATCGACAAAAAGTGACTGATACTGTGAAAGAGCATGTGTAACATCCATAAAAACATACATGAAATTTACGTCACTGTTTTTTGAATTGACTACACGAGCAACATTCTTTTTAAGGAGCATATTAAGTCATTATGAGTGACTGTGTCCGCAATTAGTTGTTTTCTAGTAATAAATGCAAAGGGCTTCTATGAAGATGTTCGACGTTTTGCTTCAATACAATGAGAAGAGATTAAAGACTAAATGAATAATGCCGGTTTGACTGTTTTATATCTTACAATGTAAAATGAAATATATAAAAAAAATGTAATCGAAATGTAATATCATATTAAATTGCTAAATGCTGCAAAAACCGCTTTTATAAATGATCAAGGTGTACAGCAGCCTCCTAATTTTTGGTATTTGTATGACACTATTTTATAAGTGCACAATATTCATGAAAATGAAATAATTACATCCACATACAACATACATGAAATTCGGCAATCTGCAAATTTATCTATTTTTAAATAAGTTCATAGAATCAGTGCTGACACCACCTCTCACATTAAAAGTTTATCTCACGGTTAATGATTAACAACAATTCAGATCTGTTTGAAATTCTCAGTATTATAAAAGTCAGAGTAACGATAATAAAATTTCAGACCATAGTAGTCATATACAGTTAGGATTTATTTAACACTGTTGAAGATTTCTAAAGGCGGAAAAAAAATGTTGCTGATCGAATGTTTCCTAGTGGATCAGGAAGACAGGACTCCATAAGTTCTCCACGGGATGGGTCATTTGCAGAGGTTAACACCTAGACAGAAGTAATACATATTATATTACGTTTTTTTTGGTAATCTGATGGTTCTTAAATACCCTCAAGACTAGGACTAGAGAAATAATTCGAATACCTTATCTACGGTGTGGATTATACCATTGGAAGCTGTTAGGTCACAAGTGGTCACCTTTGCATTCCCGAACATAACCTGCCCACTGGCATCTCTGTAGACAGGAACTTTATTTCCATTCATGCAGTCTACACGCCGTGTCATGAACCAATTATTGGGTGCAACGCCAGCACAACAAAGAGGCTCTACATAAAGCAATAGTTATGAAAATATAACTCGTTCAGAATAAATATAAAAATTCATTTTTCAGTAATTTTTGGTTTCCAAATGGAGTAAGGAAATAACCTTCAATAATATGATTCTGAATGAGTTTAGTAGCTTTATCTTTGTCCTCCAATATTTTACGGAAATCTTCCTTTGGTAGGTCATAGAAAGCTGCATCAGTTGGGGCAAAAATTGTGGCCGTTGAATTAGTTTGCTTGAGTTTTTCCAGAAGGTCACTTTGCTATATTTTTTAAACGCAGTTGTCAGAAATTTCGAGTTTAAGTAATGAAACCAGCCAATAAAAATGAACGCAATTTTAAATGTAATCTTACAGCCAGCAGTCTATAGAAAATGGCAAAGTCCGGCTGAGTTTTTAAAGTCTCAATAGCGTTCAAATCTGATGGCAGTAGTACGCGATCGATTTCATGAATGACGCCGTTGCAGGCCATCTTATTTCCCTTTGTGATTTTGCCACATTGAGCTGTTACTTCAGTTTCCAAATCAATAGGGAACTGTTTAAGAAAACTAGTTATGATACCAAGTTGCACTATCAGAATAAGTATAACCCTTGAGCATAAAAATTAATTACATGTGAATATAAATTGATTCGAATGTTCCGGTTAGCTAATTTTGTTGGAAGAACTTGATTATTTGACAATCTACACGTTTTTGTTTCCGGAATGGCTATATGATACAGTAAAATCTCTCGAAGTTGGGATGGGCTTCGTAAAATGTCTTGCCCTAATTCTTCCATAGCTTTGTTTGATGGAACGAACAAAGTAACGTTGTTTAACTCATCAAGATAATCCTCCAAACCAGCGGATCTTACTGAATCCAAAAAGTATGTGTATCCTGCTCTCTCCAACGCTTTAGATACGGGTTGATCTTAAATGCAAAAGATATACAGTGTTCATTTGTTCATGGCAAACTATCTTTCAAAAACGACCAATTTACCGTTCTCAGACATAAGCACTGTATCAACTACATGGACAACGCCGTTGGTAGTAACAATGTCTCTAATAATGACTTGCGATCCGTTAATGAACAATTTATCATCAGCGTCCCTTTCCACGTCCAGAACATCATGATCAATATTTCTCACTTGGCCCTGCTTATATACAATTGAGGAGCAAAAAGTAATTGGTAACAAATGATGACGGAGAATCCCTGGAAGACATTTAAATGCAAACTTAGCAAATAATTGCACAAATAAGATGAGCATAAATATTTTTAGCATACTTTTGAGACAAGGATCTCCATGTTGCATTTTGTGTAGGATGGCATGGCCCAATTTGTTGATGGCGGCGTTAGTGGGAGCAAGTAAAGTTAAATGTTGTTTACTGTCTGCTAACATTTCCATCATTCCACTAGATGCGAATACTATAATGAACAACAATATATCACCAATATAAGCACCTATTAAGTAACCTGCTGGAATGAAATTAGNATGTTGTTTACTGTCTGCTAACATTTCCATCATTCCACTAGATGCGAATACTATAATGAACAACAATATATCACCAATATAAGCACCTATTAAGTAACCTGCTGGAATGAAATTAGCAAAATAAATAGAATCGCTGATATCATATTAATATATCTTACAAGTATTTAACAAGCTAAGTTCGGGATCACTGCCGATCACATCCGCAATGGATTTGCTGACTGGTTTGACCATTCTATCAATCATGTGGACCATTCCGTTCATGCATTTATGGTTGATTGAAGTGAGTCTGGCGCAGTTGATCGTTTTCACTTGTTCGTTCCCCACGTTCCAAGTATTCATTCTGACAACACTGTCTCGGTTTTCGCTGAAAATGACTTTCTCGTCGACAAAGTCATCAGTGCTAACCTTACCCTCGATCATATGACTGAGTAAAGTTTTTTGAAGTTTGGATTGGTTATCTTCATGATCATAAGTGAATGTTCGTTTATGTGATTCATGAATATCTAGTACGTTCTGTTTCCAATCAATGTCGTTCATGTCGAACTCCTCCGAGGAGGCTAGTGGCCATCCTTGCTCGTTTTCTGAGCGCTCTGGTGTTTGCCTGTTATGGTGGTCATAGTTGTGGCGACGGATGTTCCTGCCTTGGGGATTGTTATTACGATAAATTATACCTCGCTTGCGTCTTGTAGATTCGGGCTCGATAATGAAGTCGATGGAATTCTGTATTATTATTTAGTGGAAATTTCACATTGATAAGTTATGTGAAGTCCATATGTATTTGCATTTCACAGCTTTATTAGCTTACCGAGTCGACGGCGTGCGATGTCAGATAATTTGTCACAGCATCATTGGAGGGAACGAAAATCGTCACATTTTCTGTTTTGATTTTATTCAGTAACCCTGTATTCCTAATCAAAGTAAGGAATTCAGTGCCCCCAATGTCTTCGATTGTTTTCGCCACATTTTCATATCGTGCTGGGTATTGTCATTGAAAATAAAGTGAAACAAATTTACTAATACTGTGCAATACACATGCAATGATTAATCATAATCAGGATAGCCGATCTTAATTTTAAGTACTTCGTTCGCATTTTTCCTGTTTTTTACTGAGTTCATAGCCGTGGCAGCATTCGTATACGACGCTAATTGTCCTTTTGACTTTGGGACCAAACAACTTCATGAAGCAAGAGCGTTTTGTGTCCATGTCTTTACAGTAGGAGAGTTTCATGTGCCACTCAGGGTTGGTTAACTCGGTTTGATTAAGAACTTCTGCGAATGGCTCGTCCTTTGGGTATAATTCGTTGTTGAGTAGATCCTCCTCTGTTGGTGCGGGCGTTGTTGGAGACTCTGTTGACTCAGACTCTAAAATTTCATCTTCTTCCTCTCGCTTTATGCAAACATTGGATCTGAAGAATGAAAATAAGCATTATATATACGTATTACAAACTAAAATAATTATTAAATTTTATAAAAATGGCTTTATATGTTCATACCCTTTATACCATGGAGTTGGAGGCGCACCAGCCCCACCAAGCAGATTCCAGATAGATTGCACATCTGTAAGCCAAAGTTTAAAAAAATGATCATAACATCGAAAAAAGTTTAGACTTTTTTAAAATTCGAAAATGAAATAATCATATAAATCAATTAATCAGGCATACTCAAAAACGGATGAGCGAATTCCCTTTCTGGGTCAGTATTGAATCGTGGCCGTGGTATAACAACAGGAACAACAGGAATATTCTCCTCAGTAGACTCCCGTTCCGGGCGAGGAATTCGAACCGGACGGAACAAGTCGCTTAAGCTTTCCGTTCCAACAGACTCCTCTGCAACTTGATCTTCTCCAGGATGCATATCCTGAATTCCACAAGAGAGATTAAAATCCTCAAACCTGGATTACATGCCAAGCCATTACAAGATTTCTTTTTAACAAAGTTTCGGAAAAATTTACATCAAAATTAACATGATGACGCCACGGCATTTGAGGCTGCTGGTCACTTTCATCCGAAGAATCCTCATTGATCCATCCTGAGATCACACTGAAAGGGATGCATTTCTTTAATTATATTGAATTAACCCTTTGAGTTTGCAGAAACTTTTTGCAAAAGCTTACGTGAACGGAGTTTCTCCTTCCGTTTCAGAATTTGGGATAGCATTTGGTGTTTGCAATGATGTTTGACCTCGCCTATAACCTTCACTATAAAATACTAGTTGAGATGCAACTATCACAGAAAATACGAAACCAATATTAGCCATTTTGGCTTTCTCCAAATACTTTTTACCAATCTATTAAGTTTGCGGAGCAGTTTAAAACACTGTAAAATACTTTCAGTAAATATGCTCAACAAGCTGTAAAAGCTCCACTATCGTAGATATGAAATACCTTGCCCTTTCTTCTCAACCAGAGTCTTCTGGATGAATAAGTGTTTGTGAGATTAAACTCTGTCCTTTTTAGATTGTTTTATAAGAGTATAGGCCATAGGCACACATAAATAAAAAATATTTATCCACCATTCTAGTAATTCATTGCAAAAGCCTCCGTCATCCTTGCATACAGGACAACATTATGATGTTTATTATTACTGTCACAAGGGAGGGACAAACAAGTTATACTTGTGTGCTTTACAGAAAGTTTTTTCTACGAAGACTGGCTGGAAATCTACATCAACGAACAAACAGAGCATCGTTGTGAGCGATAACCTTTAAACCTTGTTATAGCCATCAGCCATCATATCAAGCATAAACTTTACATTTGAACATTTTTGTACAGAAATGAACACCAGTGGTAACTGGTCTGGTCATTAGTTCACAGAAACTCTTATGAAACGAAGTATGGGTCGAGCAGGGTGAGATGATAATAAAAACCTTATTGGATGCATTGCATGTTCACTTGTCCAACATCCGAATTAACGTAAGGCACAGTGTACAGAAGCAAATAATGAATGCACTCATATTTAATTTGGAGGTCTTGTCGTAATGTTAAATGCACTTGAAGATTTTAAGAGGATTCTTTTGAGCTAGCAACTGGCAAGAGGAAATATTTAGGTTGACGAGGTTGGTGTTTTTCGTTCAGCTTTTATTAAACTCATGAGTGAACATAACAAGATGCATGTTATTCAAGAATTACAGATCTTTAAAGATGGGATTTTTTTGTTTGATTCTTTTATGAAGCCATCATGAACAGATATTACTATTTATTTATAATAAGTAAAAATTCACATGATTCAAGTCAAAATTAATAATCGAATATCAAATTCTTGGAAAATTTTAATGAGATCAAACATATAAGCAAAGTTCAGCAAATGTTCCATGAAAAATTGAATGCGTCAAGTTTTAAGCTGTTGCCACTGAATTTCTGTAATTTCTGTATGCTGCTTTCAAATCCAATGGGTCCCAAACCTGATGAGTATATGAAATCAGAAATATGATCTGAGCTCCAACGTCACAAATTTTACATGTGATTCAACCTGTAACATGATGCATCAACAGTTCAAGATGAATTTGTATTGAAGCAATGAACAAACAATTTCAGAGAACAGGATGTGTTAGTTAAACCTTATTAATAACCTTACTGTGCTGTTCCCATTTAAAAATAGCATGAGCTACGGTTACATTACGATATGATAAACTGTAACTAACTGGATTGCACTTGCGAGTGAGTTGTACTTCTGTCCTCTTAATTTTAAGTACACTGCAAACAATTCATGAAAAACAACGGAACATGTCGAAGGCGAATGGCATGATATAGGAAAGATATAATATACTTTGTTGAGTAAGTATAAGCGCACAATATTTTCCAAGTAGCTAATATACCATGTTCTCAAATTAGTCCAAGTCCACGTCAGATTAAGACCCGTGACTCATGTGAATTTTAAATCAAGCTTGATTCTTCGAACGTAATAGATGCATTTTTTGTTAATTTTGAACTGTTGTGAATTCCTAAACTGTTGTAGTTGACACAAAAACGGATGAAAGTTGTAAAAATATTCAAATTGTCCCAGTCCCAACCCCAATAAATAATCTATAGGTATTTCATTCGTTGTATGTTGTATTCTTTGTTGGCGCGTTCTTTGCAATAATAATCATTAGTCAAACAGCAATGACCCATCCTAACCAAAAGATTGGCTTACGAAAAAATCAACTTACAAAATTTGCATAAATAATTTTAAAATATTTCCTTCGTCAATACATAAGACATACTTGACAAGCCGAATCTCAAACCTATAATTTTAAGGCTGGACAGCAGTAGACTGTTTCGAGTGGAAGTACTGGAAGTAGCAATGTGCTGATTAAAATTGAAAGGCTTTAAAATTGGTATACTAGCCAGTAAATACGGTGATTTTACTCACAATGAACCCTTTATTAAAAAGAAAGTGACTTTCATAAACTCAAATTCACAAATACTGGCTGATTTAATAGGCGGAGTCAAATTCAAATCATTTTGGAAGGTATTTTAGAAATTACTCTAGATTAGATTCGCGTTTTTTATTTCCTTACAAATGATGTCCTTTCTCATTTACTGAAGCAACCTGCTTGCTCTTGTTCACATGCCTGCCTGCTACCGAAAACACTTGTTGCAAGCTAGAAGCGTAATAATTATCTTGAAGTAGACTGTAAAATATTTATCTATAAGGATTAGAAATGTGGAGAATTTGAAGAAAAAAACTCTGGCATCTGGAACCCTGGAAATGTTGCTGTTGTGGAATGCTATTTGCTATTACGAATATTAATGCAACGGAAGATTATTGAAGATGACAGGACCGAGCGTGGTATTTTCACTAATCGTAAGTTCGGAATTTTTTGTGAGAAGGCTCAAGTGTTTCTTGACGAGACGTTAGATTTAACATAAAGAGAAACTCTTGAACGTTGTATGACATGAGAATTTTGTTGATGTACCTTTTCGAATTATAAAATCTTAAATTAAAAAATGGAGGACTGTTACCACTGATTTTTTCCCGACGCATTCATGATATTCTAATTGCTGCGCCGTGCACACGTGTTATAATATTCAACAGAGGAAATTGAAATTCACGCAGAATTATTAGGTAATTGCATAATTTTATATTATGTAACCATTATTTCTATATATTCAATTTATTAGTGACCTTCCTTTCGTATTAGTCGTCACAGTTGACATCATTCAAATTCACTACACGATATGACGTAGGCGCTGTTCATGTGTTTTCCCACTTGTCCATCAAAGCTTTCAAACTTCTTTCATTCTTATTCTTACCCACTACATGCACACCCTTAACGGAAGCATCGCCAAAGAAGAAATAAAATATATACCACTTAGGTGCCTTTTGATGGTACCTAACAATTTCAATCGTCAGTCAGTCACATTTATCTTTGCGATAGTCAAGAATTATTATTATACTCTGGCCTACAAATTAAATAACACAAATGCCTGTAAGCATTATTTGGGTATTGTATAATTATTCTCAATTTTAAATTATTTGAAGCACGCCAATTGCTACAAATTATAGGTAGGAAGGAGTAAAACCATCAATTCGTCTGAACACGACAAGCTTTAATCATTTGTATTGTAAGCGCAACAGTTTAGTATGCTAAATTGCATGCACTCACATTTAATTCATAGAACTTTACGAAGTAATTTACCAAAGACTACTCGTATAAGTAAATTAACGCTGTTTGAAGTTTGAATGCAGTTGGGTAGTACTTGAAATGTTAAAATGTACAACTACTTAGAGTAGCAGTGGTGGTACAACATAAAACTACAATTTCATTTTTATTTCCCTCTGCCAGCATGCAACAAAGCGTAGTACCTACAAAAGGACAAGCTGTTTTTAACTTTTGATTCAATTTTTCATGTATAAAAACACGAATACCGGAATCACACTGCACTTAATTTTCTAAATTGACAAGAAATGCTGTATACTTTAGCGTACCTTGGGTGTGCATTCATATCTTATCGTTAAATCACCATATTTTTGTGCATTACTGTAATGACGCTCTTGTCAATGTATATAAGCGTAAAATAAATAAAACTACGGAAAGTTTCCAGATTACTTTTGTAGGCATACAATCTATTATTCCTTTCACTTCGACCTATACATTTCGAAGGGTAGGGACAAAATGATAAGTACGCAAACAAAAGTTACATTATGCAGAAAGTCAAGCTATAACAAAATTCCACGATCGGTAAGCATCCATAAGCATTTTAAATTTGTGTGCCAGAATAAAATGCTAATGCTTTGTTGCACGAAAATCTCTTATGTATGCAACCCACAGTATGCATTCAATGCAATGTGTGAATGAAACGTCAGAAGAATGCAGAAAGGAAAAAGGCCTAAATCTCTCTGTACAAGGTAAATTAAAATATCATTACACACAATTCTTTTAAGACAAAGTTAGTAGTGGTTTAAAGAAGAAGGTAATTGGACAGCAATCTACATTTTCCTTATATACTCACCCTCTGTGTGGTAATACTTATCATGCTAATGTTGATTTGGATGGACAGATTAAAGTAATTTTAAAACGACACGGCTGAAAGAAAACACGAATAAGAATGCACATATCACAATAATAGGGACTACGTCATGAATGAGATTTCGTAAGTTAATTCATCTTAAGAAAAATTTGCTTCCAACTGATTGGTACGTTGGTACGAAACGTCCTAAGGATGTAATCCACTTCAGTTCAGAATTCCACGGGAACTCAACCAAATGTGTTCATTAGATCCGCTGCCAGTCAGTTTGCAGTCATTTCCATACAAAGCGTCGTAGAAAATTATTATTATCCTAAAACTAAATCTGAAATACACAAAACACCAGGTGCAGACAAGAGACAGGTCTTGTCGTCATTTTACGAAACAGTGCAAACATTTCCATTTGTTGTTTTCGGGAAGAAATCTTCTTTCAACATTAAACAAGAGCGAGAATATCGTGGGAAAATGAGTGTGAAGTGTTCACCCAAGCTTAAATAAAAACTCAGTGATGCAGAAGTTATGTGTGCGTCTGTAGAACAAAATCTTACATAAGAAAAACAGGGTGATTCTATTAGAGCTAGACTGCTATTGTACCTGTGCCACCACTTGTACTTTCGGACGACCTTGAGCTCTTGCTACAATCAGTTGATTACAATCAGTTTGTTAGATTTCTTCCGGGTTCAATATCATACCAAGCTTACATAATAATCTTGTAATCGTATCATCCCCCAACAAGAAGTATGAAACTAGGTTAAGTTTCCTCAAGCGTGAATGCAAACTCTGGTATTAGAACTTTGCTAGTAGTACGTGTAAATATTTGCAGTCGCACGTGCATGTTTGCAAAGTAATTTTCATTGTGAATATTCAGTTTAGACACGACGGATAATGCGTCGTCGACCTACGTCTTTTCGGATTTTGTGATTGTGGCTCTAGTGTACTTGCTACTTTTTTAAAAAATATGATTTTGAAAACGAATTGAACCCAAAAGAGGTGTGAAAGCAAAACACGATGATTGTTACCAAGCCCCCAACTCCAGCAGTGAGTGCAAAGGTGACCGTTGCAACACATAGACTAGTGACACTGATGGGATGTTGGGGGCTGCCAATTCTTCTCATGTGGTGCATTGGTTGTGACGTTTCATTTGCTGCAACAGTACCATCATTGACACCAATTACACCTGCTTTGGTGTCACCGTCGCCTACTCCAGTGACAAAACGGGATATTCTCCTGACAGCATTTGTGGCATCAAATCTCAGTTTGAGTGCAGCCGAAAATGTATCCAGTTCAAATGCAAGTTTATTCGCTGCCGAGAGAATTGGACAGGCGTTGCTTGATAGTAATTTGATTTTAGGCGATAATCGAATATGTCGAACTGAGGAGTGTTTTGAAACAGGTACGCAGATTTTGCAGATTCCTTCACTGCGACAACAAATTGCAGAAGCCATATTATTGTCTGATATTAGGAATAAGAATAGAGGTGAGCAAAGACTTTCTAGATCCTATTAAAAGCACCATTATAGCACTGACACTACTGACAGGCCCAAGCTGCGGATTCAAGATGGGATATTTATCGTAGTTATCACCCTGCTTAGCTTGGTAAACCATTTTGTGCTAATTTATCGGTCAACAATGTTAACAAACATAACTGAGAATTGAATTGCTGTAGATTGGGTGTGGTTGTGGGTGTTGGCATTGGTCGCAAGAAGATAAGTACTAAACTTCGAAAATTAAGTTTTGGTTCAAAACGTCAACTTACTTGATCTGGTATCGCACTCTGCTCACTTCAAATCATACACGGTTTTCATGATGTGGTCATTTCTTAAGAATATTGTGAAGTCAATATAAAATAAAATTTTCTAGAATCTATAATGCACCCAAGGAATATCGAAACTATTTCTGGCAGCCACTCAGGAACGAGGCAGTTTGAATGTATGTGAAAAATTGTTTTAAATTGCATGCACATTTTTATATTTTAAATGAGTACATGTCTGTTACAACTTTTTATGTCAGCTGCCGAATACTGGAAAAACTCCGCGTTTGAAGCTCTTCATCAAAAACTACAGCAAAGGCCAAGAGAAGCAATAGCAAAAAATATAATTATATTCTTAGGAGATGGCATGAGTAACCCAACAGTGACAGCTGCGCGAATTCTAAAGGGCCAAAAAGTCGACAACCTGCCATTTGGCGAGGAGGGTGAACTTCACATGGACACATTCCCGTATTCTGGGGTGTCAAAGGTCTATATTTAATGTGTTTTAAATGCAGCTAAAAAACCTTCGTTTTTCATTAATATACTTGCATATATTCGAATTTAACTGACGCTGTGAAGTATTTTTCTACTTTGCAGACATTTTGCTCTGACGCTCAAGTGGCTGATAGTGCATGCAGTGCAACAGCATATCTATGTGGTGTAAAAGCTAACAGCGGAACGATTGGGCTGACGCCTGATGTTACAAAAAATAACTGCACTGCCCAGAATACTCCTGCTTATCAATTATCATCTATCTTGGCATGGGCTCAGGTAAACATTTTTTTTATTTAAAAAAAATCCTTTTTAAGTGTTTCTAATTGTGATTTTTTTAATTTTTATTTTACAGGCTGCAGGAAAGTCAACAGGAATTGTTAGCACTGCGAGAATAACTCATGCGTCTCCTGCAGGCACTTATGCAAACATTGCCAACCGAAATTGGGAAAATGACAAAGAGATCAGGGATGATGGCAGCAATCCAGACGAATGTGATGACATTGCAGAACAACTAATTTTAAAAGATCCAGGACGAAATATAAATGTAAATTGTGCTTGAACTGGTTGCAAAATCCACGTGCAATGCATGTTTTGTGATAAATCTCTTTTTTTAGGTTATTCTAGGCGGTGGTCGACTGCAGTTCCTCCCTAGAACCAAAACAGACCCAGAAAATGGCAGAAGGGGATATAGGACAGATGGGAAAAATTTGATTGAGATGTGGCAGCAAAGCAAATACAAAAGTAGATATGCTTACGTCGAAGGAAAGGACCAACTTCTTCGTGTGGATCCATCGAATGTTGACTACTTGCTTGGCTTGTTTGCTCCTAGTCACATGGAGTACTACCATGAGCAAGAGAAACACAACGATCCATCGTTAGCAGAAATGACAGGAATTGCAGTGGAAATCCTGAGTAAAAACCCGAATGGTTTCTTTCTCTTTGTTGAAGGTATTACATAGTAGTTTTGGCTGGTATTATGAAAGATATGAGATATGAGAACTTCCACTAATTGTGAATAAACATTTACAGGAGCGAGAATCGACCACAGTCATCATTTAAATAGAGGACTCAGTGCTCTCTGGGAAACAGTAGAATTGGACAAGGCCATCAAGAAAGGAGATGAATTGACACATGACGAAGACACACTTATGTTAGTAACAGCAGATCATTCTCACGTATTTTCTATAGCGGGCTATCCAGCAAGAGGAAATCCAATATCAGGAATAGCTGAAATTGCTCAAGATAACTTACCATACACCACAATGGCTTATGCAAATGGACCGGCGTTCAGAGAATTTAAAAACAATAGGCGACACAATATCTCAAATGATCCTGTTGGTGATTTAAAGTACAGACAAATTCCTAATATTCCGAGGAAATCAGAAACGCATGGTGGGGATGATGTAAGTACTTGATCTTGTATATTATACCTAATAATCCGTCATGTAAATTCTTAAATGGATTTTATGTTGGATAGGTTTTGATGCTTGCAAAAGGACCATTTGCTCATTTGTTTACTGGCGTGCAACAACAGAATTACATTCCACATGCATTAGCATATGCTGCTTGTATAGGAAATGGACCAAAATTTTGTGATCATATATTTTACTAAATGTACTTTTTTCTGCTACAGCAGGATGTGTGCGGCTCAAATGTATTTTTAAGAAATTTTTATTTTCAGTTGTTCTATGGTTTTACATGCTTTTGGACAAATAAAAAACAAAGCTGTATGCAAATTAGAGGATGTTTAATACACCTTAACGGTGTGAACACCATAGTCCATAAATATTCTTGATTGTTTTAAACCATGTTACTTTTTTGAGAAGAATATATAGGTTTTACGATAAGACAATCGATATAAAATTAAAGAGGATGAGCTAAGGTAATGCTTAATATAAGAAATAAAGTGTGACTAACTATATATAAGAAATCAACAGAGATGAGGACGAAGTATCCTTAACAACTTTGGAAT
>JAHZNA010003084.1:0-16099 GCA_027743935.1 Sinodicranocentrus sp. ZH6 | reverse complement strand
GTGATATGTATGTTATATGTGAGTAAGTGTGAGTTTTCATGTAGTAAGTACAACTTCAAGGAGCAATCATGTTGAATACATTAGATTCCATACAATCATCTTATACCCCTACCAGAAATGGAGGTTTGCTATTTGCTCTTGTTTGTGATGATGTGAGTAAGAAACATTATTAGCTTTTCTGTATGGACTGGATGTTCACATGTACATATTTGTAACGCAAAGCAATTTTTGTTAGTGTTAAAAATAGTCAGTGATTAAGTTAATGCCAATTAAACTTGACTAAACAGTGCTTAAGAGTGAGAGCCTATACTCACCATACAAGAATTATACGCTCTAAATAAATGAATCTGGTTATCAATTTCATGCCTTTGTATTGAAACGAAAGAGATTGCACTGAAAAGGTGTGTGTGAGTCATATCCAGCAAATGAGGAATGAGTCAAAATAAATGTAGATTGAAGAGGGCGGAATAACACAATATAATAGATTCCAGATGCAACATAATTTTTGAGGTGCCAGATTTGCCTTTGCAAGTACGGCATTCATAGAATTTCACTTTAGAAGACTGCTTAATAAACATTTTTTAACCTCAAAGAGTTTTCGGGCAGCTCTGAATCTGGATTGACTATACATATCACGATCGATTTTGAGTTACAAACGCTTTTGGAAATAACGGTAAGAAAAGAGATAGAGATAACTGAAATAGTTTACGAGCAAGCGATATTGTCAGAGATATTATTACACAGTGTACTTTTTCCCCATAGGATCTTTCCAATTCAAATAGCCAAAATGACTTGTGCTGATTGTTGCATGTTCTTGTTCGCCTTGATCTTTCCTCCCATTGGCGTGCTTCTGGCCCGAGGATGCGGCGTCGACTTGCTGATAAATATTGGGCTGACCTGTCTCGGTTTTATTCCGGGTATTTTACACGCATGCTATGTGATAGTGAAACGTGATGAGCTCGCTATGAGGGGTCAACCAGTTACTGTCATCGTGCAAAATCCTTAAATTAATCAACTTTGTTAGAGGTGAGAAACCCCAAATATTTTTCATTGAAGCGCAGCTGCAGGTTATGAGTTAAAGGTCTAACAATTTTGAATTTTAAAATTCTCAGGTGGGACCATGCCGTGGGAATGTTTTATAAGCTGCCGTATTTAAAAATGAAAATTGATTTAATTTGCAAACCGAAACTCTTTCAATGTGGAACACCAATTATAAATTACTTCCTTGTGCTATATACACGTCTATTGATGAACAAGTAGTTTAGCATTTTCCACACCTTATAGTCTATCTATTAAACAAAGTAGTACTTGTATTGTATTTGAATAGAGAAGAGCTGTCCGTCCAAGCTACAAGTAATAAAACTATATTGTAATTTATTACTACGAGTTAAAGAAAAGTTGTTAGCACATGCACATCACAAAAGTAAAAAGTAAAAAGCAATATTAACTCTTTGTGNCAAGTAATAAAACTATATTGTAATTTATTACTACGAGTTAAAGAAAAGTTGTTAGCACATGCACATCACAAAAGTAAAAAGCAATATTAACTCTTTGTGATTTTTTTGGTCTGAAAATGTACTCCATCCATACTACAATTACCTATCAATTATCCTAAGTTTCAATAAGTCAACTGCATTTTTGAATAGTTATGCTCATTTCTCTGTGAAAGGTCTGGATATATGATATTTCGATGTTTTATTTAATAGACTGAAGTTTATTTGTCCGAAACGAGATTAGCTTGTTATTATGAACATTTTAATGCCGCATTACTGTTGTCTTCACATATATTAAGGGAGATTTACGAAATATGGTAAAAATAAATTATAAGTTTTCTGTCAAAAACTGAACATTCTTGCAAGTGTCGTCATCATTTTTATTTCGAAATATAAATTAAAAATTTTGCGAATCGAAAAGGACTTGCCCTTACAAGTTTAAAATATTGATTTAATATCACAAGATTGCAAAAATAATGTAAACGTCAATGATTTTTGAGCAGGTAAATCTTGATTAATAGTACGTATATTCTCGCAACAAGATATCTTGTGCTGATACTGCATCAGCTAAAATTCCGATTTTCAGTCACAAATGCTTTCAGAAGAAGTAAAACGGTGAGAAATGATTCATGAAATACTTAAAACCATACGAGCAAACGGCATTGTCAGAGATATTATAATGTTGCTTTTTTCCTCTTTAGGATACGTCCAAAATTGTAATAGCCAAGATGACTTGTGCTGGATTGTTGGATGTTTATGTTCGCCTTGATCTTCCCTCCAATTGGAATACTCCTGGCCCGAGGGTGGGGTATATTACGTGGCTGCATTTGAAGACTTTAAAATACGATGGTTTGTGAAGACTTCTGGAAAATGACCTTGGAACTGGAAGGATCTATTGTAAAAAAACATAGCATCAAATTTAACATGCCAAATGTACTAATACTATATAATATAGTTATTGAGTGCGATATTGTGCTACTAAAGTTATATATTAACATACATGTCTGTATTGATGGCTATACACGAAAAACCCTTCCGTAGTATAGGTCGAATAGGACTTAAGTTAGGGACGTCAATCGTCTGTACTGACTTAGATACCTTGATGGCTTCCGGTTTTTCAAATTCTCGGCTAAAGCTATTCAACGATGATGTCTTGAGGATACCTTTCTTGGGTGTTCTTTTTGGTGTCGAGTGGATAGACGGGCTTCGCAATGACATAATGGTGAGCGACCTTTCCAGGAAGAAAGTACAGTCAGGCCGATCAAAAGTGTCAATCTGTCGATCGTTGAAGGCTGGACTACAAATCGGGGTGTGATTAAAGAATTCTCTGCTGATAGGAGTTGAGTGGAATCGCACCGATTTCTTTTCCGAGTCCGAAGCATTGGGTGTAGTGGGTGATAATGTTTCCAGCATTCTTCTGCTTGTTGGTGTCGACAGAGAAAAAGTACTTTCGAATACTTCAATTGACTCTTCCTCTACGGCAGAAATGTCTGGAGTGGCTAGAACTATAATTGAGTAATCTGTGTGAGCCATTTTCACTAGTTGAGTGAAATTGTAAAAGAATTAATCTGACAATAAAACTGAAACTTAAGTTTACTCAGCCAAAAAATCTCTATTTTTGCGTATGAAGGATGAAGCTTGACTAGCGAAAAATTATAACTGCTCCGTCCAGTTGGAATGCAACGACCTAACTGTTTTAGACAAGAAGATTTAACGGTTGCAAATATACCTTTGCCCTAATCGGATTTTACGAAAAACGATATGGTAAAATATGTAGAAACGTATATTAAGCAAAATTAACATAAGCAAATGAACCTCAACGCATTTTACTTCATACTTTATTTTCTCGATCCGTTGACAAGCTGACCTTTTCTGAGAGTCTTCTACTAAAGTACAGTAGCTAGTAGTGGGATTGTGCATGATTTTATTTTGTCATTTTCTCATTACAACATTCTTACCCCCATTAAATGCAAGATTACTTTTACTGGCGCTATTCATACTACTTATAAAAGTAAAAGAATAAGCAGTAATAGGTCTGTCGTTGCTTGATTGTTTGTGTAAACTTTATTGTCACATGCTAAAGGAGAACGTGTAGGCTTTGCAGTTGTGCAGAAGGACATTTTTAGCCCTTAACTGTCGTCGTGTCACTCCTTATTTTGTAAATCCATAAAGTTACACAAAACAATTCCATAAAAACCAGAAGCTCTAATTGATATACAAGTACCTATATACTCCTGTCTGATGCTATAATGAAGAATTAACATACTTTATAAATGGTAATGCACGGGCATTAATAGATTTTACAGGATTGCTTTCAGCGCTAGTAACATTCATACATAAGTAAAATCTACATGAGTCAAGCAAACCCCCCATCAATTAACTTGTGCACAGTGTGTTTCTGACTTTCCCTAAGTAAACAAAAAAATGTGGTTTGACATACACAAAGAAAAACAATAATGACCGATTTTATAAGTTGTCGATAGTTTGTTTGATTGCGTAATTGACTGACCATGTGGTATTGGTCATCTCTTTTTCTGATTCAATGAGAAAGGTGATTCTTCATATTTTTGGTGATGAAATGATGGTCAATTTACCATTTTTGTGGTGCATTAACTATCTTGAGAATTTCAAGGTAGTAGATGATACACGTAGACGAAGCTTTACCCCAACCAAGCTAACCAAATTCTCACATATGTAAAAAATGCAGCCCAATGTACTTGTATATTTAGGCAAACATTTTTTGTGTTTTAGTTTCCTCTCATAAAGGTACGCTGTTTGTTTAAATTATAATATTGTCGAAGTTGAGAAAATCCTCTTGCAGAAAACAGGACAGGATGCGACAGAGAGTGGAACAGTGGAAGGAAGGAACTGACAAAAATTTCATTTTCTTAATGTGCCCTCAAGGACATTTTATTATTATTAAATATGACTAACAACAGTGCACGCCTCAATATGAACTTTAAACGATGTTTGTTTATGCAAATTTTGACTGTAGGTGGAAAAGTTTATGAACCATTGACATTTTTCATGAGTAATCAAATCAAACAGAGGACGGACTTGTAATCCAAAAATCTGTAATAAATATGGCTAGTTGTGGTGTAGGAGCTTCTAAATTTTTATCATTGTAATAAATATGAATCTGGTGAAGCTTGGAGCAAAATAGTCTGCAACTGCAAATGCACACATATACATATACATATATACATAGCTAGGTATTTGCATTGTCAGAAAACGGATTGTGCTCGAACGTATTTGAAGTTCACTTTATGTAAACCTAATTACACCAAACAAGAAGGAAACACCAGTGCACTTTAGTAAAAACTATTGGCACTTGGCACCATAAAGTATGCGCAACCACAGCCTTGTCCAACAAATTTCAAATAATAGATGGAAAAGTGTCTACAACCTGAAATACTAGCTCAAATATGGTAGTAATGACCCCTAAGCATCAATCAAACATTGACAATTAATTGAAACATTTTTCTTCACTTGAAAAATCTACAATCTCTTGCTTGTCAGAGTATAACGGCATACATGTCAGTGTGATGTGTTACCTTCATTTCATTAAATTATTGAATTTTTCCGAGCGTCTAGAAGAGAACCATTTAAGTTGAATAATAAAATAAAACCACCATACAGACTTATTAAAAATTAGCATTTGAATAATGACTCAACTACAATTGAATTATCATGCTGATTGAGTTCATGCATTGACATTATATTTAGTGTTGTTAATTATAATCCGTCATAAACTCTTTTGCCCGATAAGTTTTGAACCAATTATAGGATTTTCTGTAAAATAAGGTCTCTACAATTTAGTGGGGTAAACAATGACACAGTTTAAATCATGAATTAAGTTTGAGACACTAAAAAATGATATCGGGACATCGAGAACTCTTTCATCATTTCGCATCTTGTCTACTTCTATATAACTTATAAATAATACTCTGATCGATACGATGGAGTAAAAGGCTGTGTTGTAAGCCGGTGATTATTCTACATATAGCCATTTCGATTACATCTTCATTCATGCAATAATTTTATATTTTGCTTGTTTACAAATTAATCACCGTAAATAATTGATCCGTCACGAAGATGAGTCTGCCTGGAAGAATACGAATGAACTCAGCTCATACACTTGTCCTCTGAGTGAGTATCATATCGTATCCTCACAATATAAAAACAAATTGCCTTTTGTACCGTAAATCCAAGTGCTACTCAAGTATATAAGAATAAAATAAGTTAAAACTAAAGTCGCCTTCAATCTTTAGTAGATTCAATCATAATAAATTCCATTTATTTAGGTGACATTACCTGACCACAATTGCTCCCATCATATTTCCACTAGAAAAAAACTCGGTTTTCATTCGGTAAGCCGGCAAATATTAGTATATCGCGAATCTTCGTCGTTAGATAAAAAGTACGCAAATGAAATACGATAGGTAGTGTGAGGTTATTTAGTATTTCATAAACGCGTTTTTGGGCAGCGGTTGTAAATCAAAGATTTTTTAACAAAGGTTACATCTCTTCTCCACTTGTGACAACGACAACAACGCTTCATTTCCACATGCTACATTTCACATGCCTTCATGACTCATTTCCATATTTGGAAGATAGGTACATAACGTAAAAAAGAAGAGTAATTGTCGAAAGAAAATATAAGAAATGATAATAAATGAAGCTCTTGTTGTGGATGAACATTTTGGCAGATCATTCACTATTTCAATGAACATTCTTATTCATATTATGCATGATCCGTTGCCTTCACTAACCATGTTACTTTTTACACTTAAGCTTAGTCCCTCAAGGTTGACGTCTAAGAGAAACCCTGTCAAAGTCTGCCATAAACTGAGGTTGATTGACTGACTGTGAAATTACTGTAAATCATGAAGGCAGTTAAATTTAAACCTCAAACTTTGCATACACATATAAAAATTTCCATTCTTATACACGTTTTTCTCTAACATTGTGTCGGGTGAAGGATAAAAAGAACGCTTTTGTCAAAAGCACATACTTGTATAAAAATGATTCATGGGCTATAACATGGAAAAATGTTTGCGTTGCGACGCTTAAGCACCAGCACCTCTGCTCATTGTTATATAAATGACAATCATTTAACGGTCGTAAAACGTGGTCATCTAAATAAAATGCAAAATATGAAATATAAGCGGCAATCGTCCTTTTCGGCGACTTTCCAAGGGGACAAACCACTTTTACGTTTTTGTACAAAGCTTACAACAGATTGGGCCATTGTATAGTGATTCACTGTGTAGTCTTGAAAAAGTTGACAAAACGGATCAACGTTGATAAATCGCTGTCATACTCTGACCAATGACAACTTGAAAAAAGTTCTCGTAGAAGAAACCGGCAAGGTCTTCTGGTTTTGTATGAAGCGTACAATACTTATGAATATTTAAAAACTATGCCTACTTACGTATCATTTCTATCTCTGCATTACAATGACGACCCGCTTGACCTATCTTAGCGACATATACAAATGTAATTAGAATGCTTCATATCCTGTTGCATGTTGCATTACGTTTGCAATTTTGCATCACTGAAAGAATATGGTCAAAAGTTTCAGAAAACAAGATCAAAACAGACGTGACTCTTCACATTGTCTCTTTAAATGACCAAAATCAGTGAATCCTTAACAATATACTAATTAATCAAAAAGCTGGTTGACGGTTCATGTACAAAAACGACAGGCTTAAATATTACTCGTATTTCATAACTTTTGTCATTTAAGGAAACTTACGATGAAGAAAATCTCATACTTGCCACCTCTTAAATTCGGGAAATCTTCATGGGTTTGGGAATCATACTTGGCAAACACGTTATCCGTTAGCTCAAAAGTTTACTTGTTTATTTTACACTTGAAAAACCAAACTAACATGATAAACGTCATCATAATTGATTGCATTCATAAGGAATTAAATTTAATGAATTTTTGCATGTAAATGCAAATTGCATTGGAACTTTCCTAATTTGGCTATTCGTCAGAGTTCAAGTAGTTCATTTATTTGTATAAACTTCTAAACCTTCTTATGTGAATTCCTCTAGCTGAAATCTTTATTTATTTAAACTTTTCGTTTATATTTGGAAGCTTAAATCGTTTCTGCCTACAGTAAATGCTTGACAGCAGTGGGCGAGAGCTATTTATGAATTCAAGGGTACAGGCGGGTTCAATTAACAAATTAGGTAATATTTTGTACAGCCGGTGGAATTCATAAGATTTTAAGTTTCGCTCAATGTTTGCCATTTGCCATCCACAAATATTGCGAGTAAAAATTGTTTTACCAAAGTTTTTTTAAATGCAGTTACATGTAAACGCGACTTATGATCAATTTCAAGGCGTCAGTTTCTTGTGCAAATCATATAGACGTTTAAAAGAGAAACTTGTCTTGGGAAGGATAGCATGGCTTGAACTGAAAGGCTATTTTTGTCACAGAAGTGCTATTTAAATGCTAGTTCTTACTTCTTACTCGTAAGTGGTTTCCTCACCTTTTTCAAAATATTTCCATAATAAGAAGCTAGTTTTCGGACTAACATTTTTTCCATAATCGGTCAAATCACATCAATGTCTTACTCTGCTGGCAAGAAACTTATCTCTTTCCAAATATCCGACGCACTTACGTCAGTTTCACAAGATCCTCATGTGCTGTATGCCTCCAGAAATAAAAATTAAGCGTAATGTCATGAGTCTCTGTCTTTGACTGATATTGCTAAAAGTAACGAGCAATATTATTAAATGCAACGCCAAAGGTGGGCTTACACTCACTCAAATACACACAGCTTAGTCGGCTTTAATTAAACTCCTAATTTTCTTTAGTTGTCAGCCTACCCTACCCACCTACATCAAAGCAATTTATTAATTCCAGTACCATATGCGTGGCTTAAGATAGTTGTTACTTAAAGCCACAATTGATTTTTTTGTGAAATATGAATCCATACTGAATGACACAGAAGTGCATAAGATTTTAAGGTAATTACTTAAGTCATGTATACAGCACATGATTTTTCTGCTCTTGTTGCTTTGCAAAAAAATTTCTCCGTTTTTAGGTAACCTTAACCCTAGATTTTACCCCTGCTAAAAGATAGGGCAAAGTATACTTTGTATACCCAGTATACCTTTTAACCTGCTCGGAGAATACCATGATGGGCACGATACTTGCGGATAACTAATGAGCAACAAGCCTTTAATAGGGACGTGTTAGTTGTCAAAAAGTACATCGGCCTATTACACCTATGTGTTAAATTTCGCAAGTGACATTTCGCTAGTACACACGAGTTGCTTTGTACAGTGGTCTTTACGATGTTATCCTTTTGTTAAAATATTCACGGAATGAATGATATGAATATGGATGGACGAGACATTTCCAAATTTGAAGATGTTTAGTGGTGACAGGTTTGCCTTATTTTGGAATTTGCAATGGACGATCATTTAACACATACAACATGCCCTGTTGGTAAATCATGCTTAAGAAGTAATTGGACTGAGACAGTTTCGCAATTTATTCCGATATGCAAGAAGATGTTGGGCATTAGGTTTTCTCCCTAATTTTCCAGGTTTAAGGCAAATCGGTTTCATTTTTCGAATTTTCATTTCTCACTGACTTGTTTTCCATCATTTCGGCTTTTTAATTAGCTGATCTGAAATATGGCTGGCGAAAGCAACATTCACTCATCGCCATATTTTATAATAGAAGACAGCAATTTGCCAATGTAGAGAGATCAGACTAGAATTTAACTCCACTGGAAGTGTATATAATTAATTAATTTGATAGTTGTTCAGGCAGAGCAGAGCAGTCCATTTATTTATTAAACGTACTTTACATACACATATAACGTACAGGTACATAGCGAGTGATACATATGAGAATAGCAGATTTCCTGCAGGTATCGTTATTCCGCGTACTGGATGAACATGTAGCAATTTACTTTTAATGAGTATAAAGTATATAAGTATAATTACAAATGTAAGTTCCCATTTCTCACAATGTGAGCAACTTAATTTCACGTCTTTTTCGTACATTTTCCATTGATATCTAGATGGTCACCTGTATCCGATGTTAAACTGGTTGGCATTCTTAAATTTTAATTATGTTTCGTGAAATTCACATACCTACATTGTATGTATATACGACACATTCAAGCTTGCAACATTTTCAGTGGTATTTAATTTACGGCCAGCCTAAATATTATACTGAGACGGTATCAATATTGATTCAATTGTTAATGTACTTCGAGCTAAAATTTACAAGTGGATGTCACAAACGGCGTATTCCGTGAAAACAAAGCTCTAACCGTCACGCTGTTGTAGTTATTACAGAAGACTTGTGCAAGACAACAGTAACAATATTGTTCTTACTCATGATGACCCAACCAAAAGATGCGAATCAACTATGAATTTTATTTTATGTAAGCAAGACGTTAAATGACACAGTAATAGTTCTCGTAAACCGCATCATAAGTTTCTTTTTACAGAAAACGGCTTGCGATACAAGGTGTTGAAACTAACTTACTCTTTGATAAAAGGAGCCACCCCGACGACATTCATTCTGTCCCACCTAAGGTGTAACAGATATGGTGTTTGTGAAACTTATACATAAAAGGAAAGTTCTATTACGTTCGTCTACGTCTCAAGTTTTCTCAAAGTCCAGTTTCCAGCATTCCATATTCAATCTCCATCCAGCAGAAGTGGCTCTGTAGTGTGAACTGTGGAATGTGATATCTTGATAAAATTTGCTGCGTGGTTTGCGATGGAATTTCCTTTTGATTCTGGACACATTTAAATTGTAAATCAACTATGAATCCCTTCCGTAATTCCATACCCGTCATCTCCTGCTGATCATGTTTTATTGTATCACGGAAATGTCATAATAATCAATGTAAGACACAAAATAAAGTATTCTTTGTCAGTCCGTATCGTGACTAAAATATCGATATCTTTCAAATAAGAACAAGGAATTGTAATTCCAATGATAAAGCTGATACGTATGCCCATTTATGGGCAATTTAAATCCTTTCCCATATTGAACTTGACTTCTGCTTTTTTTCTACAAAACAGGTCAGGGAGCAGCGATATAAAATGCTTGGATAACCAAGTCTATAAAACACCTTAATTGATTTTGCTTCTTTGTTCAGAAGATATCTTTAGATGTAACCCCGAATATGTACTTCCAAATGTCAAGTGCACTGAATGTGCATTACTGAAGGTAGCACACGCATTTGGAAGAGGAATACATACATATATATTTCTTTCGTGACATCCCATATGGCTATCGATTGAATCACCATCTTTCATTTCAATTACAGCAACTTTGCAGTGACGTCTTTATACGATTAGCGATAGCTTTGAAAGTCATGTGACATGTGGCCAAAATTATACCACTATGGACTGGACCAGCGAACAATTAAGATAAACCACAATTGCTACTTAAAGCACCTAGTTAAACACGACCAGATAACTTAACGAACCTTGTTAATAATGTACATACATATGGTTCATACAAGTACACATTTTCACGTAGGTATACGTCATTAGCTAAACACTGCTTTCAGATCTCAAGCAAACATATCTTTTTGTTCATCAAATGTCCATCTCATTGCATTGAATCTACAAATTTGGAATATAATTTCTTGTTGAACACATTACATTCGAACAAGTACGCAGGTAGACCAAATAGTAAAAGGTAATATACATGATGACGATTGGCGACGTGGATCACAACATTCACGACAAGACAACAAAGTGCTTATACGCATAAGGCAAACATCGGTATTGACTAACTCAAGAAAGCAACAAAGGACTATTATTAATGATCACTGCAAAACTAGCTTCAGCCTGACTATAATTCTGTTGTGGAGTACATAGAACCTTTCTATGCATGTTACGTTGATGTACATACTAGCTTAGAATGTCATTTGGCCAGTTCAGATTTACGCTTGCGCACAGTCACACACAGCCAAGTGCTCATTAATTAAACTTTTAACCCTTACTCGTACAACACGATCTCCACGAATGCTAATCACAAATCAGGTAAGAAACGATACTGAAGACTGAAAAAATATTCTGATTTTAGAAATTGGGTGGGTCATCGTCGTGTCACATCACGAAGAAAATAGATTGGGATAAATAAATGGAATTAGGAGAAGCAGAGGGGAGATACATAAGTGATCATTCTTAAGTTTTGGATCATTATTGTGTGATCTTCTTGAAGCTTTTTTAAAAGCTTTGTGTGTACATAGAAATTTGCTGGGTGTTGTTATTTGTTATTAAATATTTTATCTGGAACAATTCATGAAATATTTTGTTTTATTTATAAAAAGTGTATTCGTTGATTGTAGTGTCTTCCGAGATTATAAACCATTGATCGGTTTCAACATTCTCAGGATACGGCATCGATTGAGTTAACTTTTACTGTTATTTGACGAGAAAGAATTGACACATCAGAAGAAAAATCATGGGAGTGACAAGATATTTATGCAACTACTTCCAGTGATTTCTTCAATCGTTCAGTAGCATCTTAAAGTTTAGTAAGTGTGTATGCTAGTGTACGTATGGGGTAACGTGAACATCTAACGTGAAAAGTAGATAAAAAAGTAGGACCTAAGACATATTTGAATACGTAGATTTTTTATATTGTATTCATTTCTTTAATTAGTGTAGTAGCTTGACATGACGTAGCTTTCTCATGCTGGTTCTATCGTAGGTTGAAAACAGGTACACTACTGAAGCCATATTCGTTTTACAAGATTATTTGTATTTAAGAATACCGGCAAATCCTTCAATCCTTCATAGCAATGGAATATTTCAGCGTATTTCCTCCCTCTTATATCATAAAATGTTAATTCAATTTCAAGCGCATAAATGGAATAAGAAAGGTCATGCTGAGAAGTGGTCTCAAGGAATCATAATGTACTCTGCCGGCAGGAATGTTGCGATTCATTTCTCATTCTGTCTTTCTGACTCATCTAATAGAACCTCCTTTCTTACCCTCACATTTTTTCCCTTTCAACTGATTAGGGTGGAGATAAGCTACATGCTAGTTATTAATGCAAGAATTCACAGGATAATTTCTGATTCTGACTATGAGAGCAGATTTTCCAGATTTAATTATATTATTGCTGATTGAAACAATTTATATACAAATACATCATTTCACATTTACCTATGTCATCAATCAATACTTGCCAGTACATATTGTTTTTAGTTTTTAAAGGAATTAGATTCGTAAGACAGCCAAAAACGTAATATACTTTTTCTCCAACACCTATTTTTTTGGTTACGTCAGCATAATAATTAGTTGATATGTCATCATACATTTTTGCATCCGAATTAAATCCTGTTACTCTAATCCATCTAAATCTTCTTTGAATGCTACTTATCAGTCAGGTCATTAATATAATACGGTGTCCAAGGATAACACATACACTGAAAGTGATGATGAGATGGTCTTTAGAATAACAATACCTGGGATTTACTTATCTTAAATATAAAAATTCATTCATGTGTATCCCTTCGTTGGATTTAAGCTGTCATGCCACTTGAACCTTCCCCTTAAATTGCAACAATGAAAACACCAGCCTTGCTAGTGCACTGTCATCTTGAATAATAATCACGTTATTGATCTGGCAGAAGAGGGGCTATATAATATCATGAAAGTGGACCTTTGATTGATTTATCATGAATGATGAATGCAAGTAATTTCTTGGGCAATCGTTTTCTGCACCGTCATTCTTCTGTCAGTCTTCTCGTATCAATCACCATATTGTTTTGTACAGTTGCGCTCTATTCATTCTTTGAATATTGTAATGATACTTTTTGTATAGAATTTTGAAGTATGTCTATACTGGTTACAATAAACTTCAACACACCGTTGCTGGATACATCTTTCTTAAGTTTGTAAACCATTTTATTCGCGACGACAGTCAAATGCATGTACAAAGGTTCATAGAAAGTATTCATCGTCTTAGAAATCCGTTTTAGCTAGCCCATCTAAAGTGATATCGTAAAATTTATCAAAGGGCATTTCAGGTTCCCATCGGCTCTCGTTTTAATATATGCATGAATAAAACGTCCGCCATATCCCAGCAGTCCATCTAAATCTTTGCATTAGTAATGGCAATGAAAGTTAAAGAGCTTTATAAAAACATGACACAGTCTCATTGTTGCCAGCATGCTTAATGCGGATAATGTTGCTGAATAAACAATAAAAACATGCCCATATTTATACTAAACTAGCTGCTGATGCTCTGAAGTAATATATTGCCTTTTGTTGCGAAATCTGTTTAAACTAAAATACGTAAATGACCTTTCAACTGCAAATGATTTTGCATTGCAAAAACGTAATTAAAACCAGCCACACAACCAGACAATGCATCACATTCCGTTGATCACGAATGCGGTTCACCTGATAAACTCTCGACAAGTTATTAACTAAACCTAACTTACAAGTAAAAGCTATCTGGACTGGACTGACCAAAACGTCAACAACACGCGAAAATTTTTAATCAGAAGGCGGTTTTTGGCACACCAAAACAATTAACAAATACGGAAACTGCAATTATAACTCCTGCATTATCAAAAAGGTTCCACCTTTGTTTGCCTTAGAAATTTTCAAACCACACGAAGGGAAAATACGAACACGGCTTTAAATTAAGTAACCAAACTAGTTAGTAAAGAGAAATTGTGACATCTAAATACATCTACCATTCTCTTCAGCAAACTTGTAATTTGTGCAGTCAATACTAAAATCAATGCGGAGATGGGAGGGAATGTTCTTTAACCCTCCCACATAAAGCTGAATTAAATTAACTCAAAGTGCAATAAATTTGAATAATTAAGTGAATTCCTGAATCGTTTTCTAAGAATTAAAACCTTATTTAACTAGCTGCATTTTTGCATTTAGTGCACATGGAAAGACGTAAAAACACCTTGTTTAAACCTGCTCGTGAAACAGGTTTATAATTATACTCCTGCTCTGAAAATTCAATTAAAACAGACAGTTCATTTCACACCTCAATAATTATGCGCAACATGCTCATCTTGCAAGCAAACCATAATTACAATCAAAACTCCATCCTCGCCTTAATAAGGGATTTTAAGGCAAGGCTTTAACTTCGGCGAATGACTTTGAACAGTGAATCCGATAACAATCATACGACCATTTCGTTTTACATCTCTGTCCCCTCTTTCGTCAAAGACGTGACAGGATGTCATTTATGCAAGACTCAAACACTTTAATGAACTGTCTTATAATTTCCATTTTTATCCCATTCCTTTTTCATTCCAAACTGACACACAAATCCAAAGCACAAGAGCTTGCATGACCAAGTACACATAACAGCTCTGAAGACAATAATCGTTACACTTGTTTTGCCAGTTTTATCTTTCCTCCTTCTTCCTGCCATTCTATGAACTGATTTGCATTATCTGACATTGGTCTAGATCGCTCGTTTCATCGTTTTTGGCAACTCAGCAAGAAGAACAAAAACACAATTGCAAGTACTCTTTGGTTTATGGGGTGGCGTTTGTAATTGAGAAAAATTGACACGGCTAAGGAACAACGTGATATGATGGCAAGAGCAGTTACACACAGCAGGACATTTCCATTGAATGTTAGCAAGCTATGCTATGTAATGTTTTGCGTTTTTGGATGGAACTTGTACAGCGGTTTTGCAAATATTAAAAGAAATTACTGATTTTAAATGGATGCAATAGAACAATAAAACACTCTTCGCAGACAAATTTACGTGTAGGTTGATGGACAACTTTTACAAAGTGTTTTTGAAGCAATTAATCGGCGCGATTGGTAATGCATCATGGAAAAATTATGAAGGAATGACAATTTCTGGGTATAAATTATTAAGCGTTGCCTTACTGTGCGTTCCATGGGGCATACGTAACTTTCGTAGTGTTACTGTATTTCATATAATTTTTTCAGGTGATTGCGTCTTGAGATTGATTAATGTTGGATTGCGCTGATTTGTTCACCCCACACAAGTTTCCTTGGCTTGTTCTTTTATAGAAACTCGATAATGTAGATTATGTCAAGTATGAGCATTTATGACAGTTATTCTTTGTTATGATTAAGCATTGTTATATGCTCAGCTTGAATAGGATCAACAAGCTTAGTTGGAAATTGGAAGATATTGTTGGTGTTTGTCACATGGCCCAAAAAGGTCCTTGAATAGTGTGTGTTTGATGATTAAATGTGTTTAAAAAGTTTGCTTGAATTAAAAGGAAATTTTCCCTTTCTCCTTTCGCATTTCTTCTGTTCCATTGCATTGGTAGCAATTTGAGTAAACAGAGAATAACACAACTAGCAAAAATATGAGGACATTTGGGGCAATGTAATCGATACAAAATTGGACGATTTTCATCTTTTTCTTTAAACATTCGATTCAATGCATCAATTTTTGGTGTAAATATGTTTCATTACGTTTTTTACGAGTCAAATGTCCAACAAAAACAAAAAATCATATGAAATATGATTGAACTTAGTTCTTTTTCTTCAAATGTCCTTATTTTCCCACTTTGTCATCCTCCAAAAGAGCGTCAAATCGTCAAATGTCCTTTTCATCTCATGCAAAAAACATTT
>JAHZNA010003083.1:0-23055 GCA_027743935.1 Sinodicranocentrus sp. ZH6 | reverse complement strand
TTAATTCTTCAAATATTATTTTTGTATTGTCAATTTGTCATCTCTATTGCATACGTTTAAGACGTAAGAAAGACGTTCCCCAAAATAAATTAAAAACAACATATGCGCAGAAAAAGGTTGAAGGTATACAAAGTTCCTCTGAGGTGATTTTAGTTCCCCTGCGTTTCTTTGTCGCTCGGTTCTACAAGGAAACATTCGAAAGTATACTTTCTCAAAGAGTTTTGGTGGTACACTTTCCATGTGCTGGCATTGCTCACCGCATTTATGCTCACAGGTAGTGCTTCAAAACACATTATGAAAACTATTAAAATACCAAAAGCATGTAAGGGAAAAAGATTAAGCACGCACCAAAACGCACAAAAACAACTAGTGAACGTAAACCCATAATGAAATGGAAGCAAGCACTTTGCAAAAAACATATTTGAAGAAGTAAACATTCTGCGCATATTTAGTTTTTAATTTATTTTGGGGAACGTCTTTCTTACGTCTTAAACGTATGCAATAGAGATGACAAATTGACAATACAAAAATAATATTTGAAGAATTAAACACGGTTACAGCGGATTGTTTATTGTTATTTATAACGTTGTTTATTGCACACCTGATACATTTTTACAAATTTAGATTTTTATACAGTCTGGCAAAATATTTGTAGTACCAGAAAGACCTAGATGCTATATGCTAATAACAATAGGTGTTATTGTAAAAATGAGTTCGATATAAATGCTTATGAACTTAATTGAATCGAAAGATTTTAAGCTCGATTCTTCAGACATCAATCATTGCTAATTCAAATTCGGGAGAAAGTAATCAGATTGAGAATCCGTTTTACCACAGAGATATCTGGATCGGCTGTTTGTTCTCGGAAAAGTGTGATCTCAGGAGAAAGGGCGTTTGCAATTAATCTACACCAATGAAAGACATATCCGTAGTAAGACCACGACAGAGCCAAAGCTTCCCCAATATACGGAACAGTTTGAAACTGCTTGACAAGATTGTCGAGATAAACCTCATCAGTCCAGAATGCACTGAGCATGGGAAACACCAGCAGAAAAAATCCAACTGTCGCAAATATTCGTTTCGTTGGACCTACCCCTGAATTCAGTAAAATATAATTGAAATGAAAGTATATAACAACCTACTAACTATAAATGGAATGTTTAAAAATGTCAAACAGTTTAGAGCTATTACGTTTATGGTTTCGTTTTTTCTGAAAAATGATATCCTCATCATCGGCATCATCACCGCCTCCAAACTGATTCCGAAATGATACACTTTTCTTTCTGTTGATTCGTCTAACGTTCCATCCTTCTTCATTGCTTAGTCCACATTTCAATTCTTTTAAAAAGGATGTCACCAGGTGGGCAAAACAAACATCCGTTGAGTTGTGTAATGTATTGGAACCACATAAGAAATCTCTTAACGGGGCTCTAAATGGATTATTCGAGATATCCAAGTTCTGGAGTTTTGTCATCTGGGCCATACTTAGCGGTAATTCTTGTAACTAAAAAAATGGAGTTTAGCATTTAGATTCATATACTTTGGTAGGTTATTAAATCCTGCATACATTGTACATAAATGTAACGTAATTAACAAAAAATGTCCTTTATTGCCTGATTATTATGAAGATCTAGATGGATCAGTTGACTGATATTTCCAAAATTGTCGGGGAGCTTTGCAATGAAGTTCTTACTCAAATCCAGCAAACGAATATTTGCAAAATTCATTATAAGAAATCTCTTAACGGGGCTCTAAATGGATTATTCGAGATATCCAAGTTCTGGAGTTTTGTCATCTGGGCCATACTTAGCGGTAATTCTTGTAACTAAAAAAATTGGAGTTAAGCATTTAGATTCATATACTTTTGTAGGTTATTAAATCGTGCATACATTGTACATATGTAACGTAATTAACAAAAAATTTCCTTTATTGCCTTGCCTGATTATTATGAAGATCTAGATGGATCAGTTGACTGATATTTCCAAAATTGTCGGGGAGCTTTGCAATGAAGTTCTTACTCAAATCCAGCAAACGAATATTTGCGAAATTCCTTGAAAACTCCTCCGGAATGTAAAAAATCGTATTATACGACAAATCAACGTTAGCAGGTGGCTCTCCAATAACTTCCTGGATTGCTTTAAGAGGAACTTTTAGCAAGAAACAAAGACTCAAATCCAACTTTTCAGACCCCTTTTGAATAGCAATTCTGTCAATAAGAGATTTTGAAGCTTCATCTGTGCCCGTTATAAAACTCATACTGGAATTCGAATCCATGATGATTATATATATGGCTAAATATATTGATTGATATGTGTAAGGATAATGACGGGAGTTGCTCAAAAGTCTTGTTTCTCGTGAACTGGTTTTTGTTCAAATGTCCAGCATTAGTAATGTATAATTATATGTATTTTGCTCAATGCAATATTCAATATTTGATGTATTAGGTTTTTATGCTTTAATTTTTCATGTGTTCTCAAATAAATATACATTATTTTTACTTTCATACACCAGTAGTATTGACGACAAACGACAACAGTAAAAAATGAATAAAAAATCAAACTGATGTATAGTCAGCGACTCTATTTACAGTAGAATGGGGTAAGACAAGTGCATAGTGCATTGGTTCAGAATTTAATGGACGATTGTTTAAAAATGTTACTAATGAAGGTCGAATGCAAAAGTTAGTATCATGCGAAAATTTTACTAGCCGATATTTTGTGTAGATATTTTGATCAACGATAGAGATAGAGCTACTGTTGTGTTTGTGGGCATGCATAGGACCGATTGCGTTGGTTACGAATTTGAAATATATTTATTATGTTTTTGTGTGTCGTTAATCCATCTCTCTGAATATCCGGAATATCCTCTTCCATCCACATCCACCCGACCGAATCCCTCTTATGTACAAGCTTAGATAGACATGAATAAGGTGCGATGAGATGAGTTATCATGGGAAAGCTTTCGATTGATGATCATATACTATTTGCTTTATTTACTCAAAATTTCCTTTGAATGATTTGACCACACAATATATCCACTAATAACCTTAACCACTACTAGCAAGATATCATCGTATAGAATTTTCTTCAGGACTCAACTGCAGACAAAATATGGATTTCCAAACCTTAACGCTTGGTGAAATCACTGAAATCATGGAGAAACTAGGCACTCGTCAACAAAAACTGGATCAGCTAGAGAAGGAAGTTGCTCAAGTTCACGAGGAAAGTTTAAGCCTGTTGAATTTAATGGATGACTTTGACTCAGAGTTGCAAAAAGCACTCGATAAAAAACAGATCATCGAAACCGCCGATGGGAATACAGAAGGAGCTCTGATGTCCGAGTCCACGAATGGTTACCACCCGTTGGAATTGCTGCCATTGGAGGTAAAATTCTTCTATACTTCAGAATAGTTAAAGCAGAATTAATTATTTATTAATTATACCTACCCAACAGATGTGGAATGAGGTGTTCATTCGGGTTGAGGATTCGAAAGACTTAATTAGCTTCTCACAAGTTTCTTCAATCTTGTCTACTTTTCTGGAAGCGAGGAAATGCGAAATGCTATTTTTAGAAGTAATTATTTTATTGCGACAAAACTCTTTATACAATGGCTTTTCACAAAACTAATGTCTGTCGATATCTTTGTGTGAAGATACTTCCCTTCATCACATGGTATTTGAAAAGGGATGACATTTACAAGTGTCGTGAAGTTTGTCGCCTCTGGAGAAGCAGTGTAAACAATTTCATTGAAACCACAGCCTCCACTATAGTAACATCCAAGCATCTAAAGTCCATCATAGAAATGAAATTTTACTCATTAAATATGGATCGAATTCAAAGCTGTTTGGACAACACTTGTGTCAAGTTTCAACCCTTCGTTGGGAAAACTGCAGCTTTCTCCAACAACAGAGAAAACAACTACTGGTCAAAAATCATGGAAGTTTTGCAGTGTTGGGGTGAGAAAATAACGACTTGCACATTTTGCATTTGTGAGCTGCCGGAAGAAGCCATGAAAACGATCCGAGATGCATTGTGCCTTCTGCCAAACTTGAAGCAACTTTCTATCAACAATAGCAACCCAGTGATTGGCTATGAAGTTTTGCGTGGCTGGGGCGAACTTGTTCCAAAACTAGATAACCCGACAATTCACGGAGTCAAGCTTGTTCTAAGAACATATCCACTACCGGAATTACCTCATCTTGAGAAAGTCACTTTCTCCTACGTTTCTTTAGTGTTTCAAGATTGTATCCTCAGCAAATACGCAAGTCAGTTGAAGTCAATCATTATGTTAGGCAATTGCACAAAATCTGCGGAGAAAATGAGCTGCCCAAGATTGGAACAACTAAATCTCAACATATATTTCAGCAATGAGTTGGTTCGAAATGGATGGACAAGCTGTGCACTGAAAACACTTCATCTCAAAATTTTGCCAATGACTGATGTCCACTTTAATAGTTTAGTTTCTCTCCTCAACAAACAAGCAACGACATTGAAGGATTTGGCGCTTTTGTTTTTATTCCAACAGGATGAATTTTCCTCCAAAAAACTTGATAAAATACAGCATCTTAAATTGCCGAATTTGGAGAAATTTGAAATTGAGAACTTTCACGGATCTCTGGATTTTCTGAAGGGGATGTGTTCACTCCAACATTTTACGCACACATACATTGACCCAAGTTTCCGCCCCAACATGTCCAAGCAATCGATACAAATCTTCGGATATGAAGCAAGAATGTATGACTCCAACATTTGGACGGTGATCCCGACCTTGAAATCTGCTTCATTGAGAAGAGGACATGTTCTATTGTATTACTACAGAAAATTGCTTGATTACTTGAAGTACATGAGAGAAAGACCATGATTGTGAAAGCAAGGATATTAAAAAATCTCAGTTTGTGCACTGTACAAAATCCTTTGTTCTGAATTTCATTCAAAAATCCCAATTTCTAACTTTGTCTAACGAAATTAAAGCAGTGCAAAATTGATAAATATCGACTTGAGAGAATCATTCAATGATGCCAATCTTCAACAATTGAAGCCGAAATGCTATAAACGAATCATACAATACATGTATTCAACCATTTCATCACAATAGTTTACTTTTTATTTGAATTATACATATTACATAATATGCATTTAGGTATACCTGTAGAATACATACATATTATATATAGCAGTATATAACATTTAAAACAAAATTATGCAAGACGTACACAATGATACCCTTATAAATATCAACTCTAATTTATTTGAATATTTAGATTTTTATTTTTTATTTCTTCTCCCCCTTTTTCGTCACTACTGTAAATCTCTAAAAAGTAAATATAGATGTTTTGGTTAATTCCTCTCAAAAAAATGCATGCTCTCCTTACACTCATTACACTGTAAATTAAGTGGATTCTTCAACAGAATGGTGTTGTGTTGTTTCCACTGTTTACAGACTGAAATATCAGTACAAATCAATCTACACGTATTCATTTGTTTTCATTTACACCAAAGTAAATCTTACAAATGTCCATTGTAGGAAGTGGGTCTCTCTTACGCAATAATTATTTACCTTACAGTAGTAATTATCGATACGCACTCTGATTATTAATCAAATAATTATTTCCGTAGATTGGCTTTTCCTCTGAGCCTAGTACAATCTGACATAAATTAAGTTCATTCTCTCTCTTAATAATTCTTATGGAAGCGTATCTAACTCAAGCTTCTTATATCCACCAATCACCTCACAAACACGAACCAACGGAAGAGATGAAATATATTCAAGCGACGATAGACACATATATATTATGGATAATTATTATAAACATTTGGTTTGGGAATCAAATCTAAAAACTTTTACAATTACGATATGTTTCACTCGGAGAAAATTAAACTCGTTTAAAGGAGGATCATAATTAGATCACAACAAAGCACACATATATCAATCAACTTGAATGTAGTTAGACTAATTTAATTTATACTAAAACCGTTGAGAGGACTCTTGATCAAATGTATGACTTAACAGTACACACTTAATATATTATATGGCGATGTCATTTTTTCCTACAATAAAGAAGAAACGTAAATATTCTCAGTGGCAATTTTCATGTTACATTTTACTACTTATCTGTTAGGCTTTTTTTCATAAGCTATCTTCTACAAAATAATTAGTTATTTGGGAACAATTCTGCCAGCGTTGAGTGCACAAGACCAGCTTTACACTTTTAATCAACACTTTTGACATTTTTTTCTTGGTTTCCCCTTACAATAACTTTTAAAATAAAAACCGGAACCGTATATTTTCCTCATTTACTTAATGACCACACGGAAACGACCACCCAGCAATATGTATTGCTTGAAACCCTCATTCATGATATTGCTACCTATAAAGTAGCAAACATTTCCATTAATCTTTTCCCTCGACAAAATTCAATACCATTAGTGTAATGTATAAATTAAAGGATGAACTTAGTAAATTGTTAGTATGTAAACGGAAGAAATATATATGATATATTGTAGTAATGACCTTTTACCAGAAAAGGTTTCTAAATTGTCGACAATCTACTTATCATGTTAATCCTACCATAAAAAGCTAACAATGACAGCCATGTTAAATGTCCAGCTGTGAAATATTATATCGCACCGTCGCGTCACCAATTCTTCTCTTTTTTACCCTTTCAAAACCAGTAAGGAAAGCTCAAAAAATCATTGTTAATAAGGATGGAAACTGAAAACATCAACTTTTTTTACGAAATTTTTGTTTTTCCTCAAACCATAAATTTTTTTACGGGCTCATGTATTCTCCCTAAAAGTTTCGAAGCTCAGGATTATTCACAGTTAAGTTCCTTAACGGTAATACAATGTTTGACGCTCGCAACTTTTCTAAATACATTTTCTATTTGTGATTTCTTTCAGTTACATTTAAGTTAGATTTACGAAATGCTGTAAATACAACTGATCCTTCATGAAAACTTTATAGCGTACATCTTTTACACATTCACGGACACATCAACTAAATTGCACACACTTGTACGAATATATTAAACACATATATTATACAATGTTTTTTGGGGATTTACGCTAAATTTATTTCCACAAAAAAAGAAGGGGAACATAGTCAAATTGTCTGTTGTAATGATAATAGATTAAACCACCTACGAATCAAACTGTTTTTTTTGTTCAAAAACCGCGGACGACATTTTTACTTTTTTGCGTATCCTTTACTTTTTTGTAGACATTTAAACAGTCAAATATTTTTGTAATAGCAATCCTTCCAAAAGATTGTTTTAGCTATCAGTCAATCATACTTCGGTTTTATTTCAGACGCAAAAAAATTATACAATTTATATCAATCCAACATTTAAAATGTTTCCCTGTCTAAACTCCTCCTCTAAACTTTTTTTTCTTTCGAAAATTCTTTCTTAGCTCTTCAAAAATGTCTTGCATGGTTTTCATGTATGATTTTTAGAGCAGTTTAAAATTCCATCTATCAATATATATATCTTTTATTGATACAGTTAAAGGTCTATTTAGCGTAACCGTAACCTCTTTCAGATTATTGAGAGACTAAACATGTTTATTTTTATTTTTATAGGTATACGACAATATTGTTACATCACTCCACTACAGACAATCTGAACCTACAACAATGATATAATATAATAAGTTAGTTGTTGATTTTTCATTCATTGTTTTTTTTATAAAAATCCTACGTTTTCTTTTCTCGTTTTTTTGTGATGCATGTTTGTAACTGATATATTATACGATATACTGAAATTGGTTGACAATTTTGTTTATAGCTTGTTTAAAACATTTTTCTCAGACTACTTTAACAATAATTTTCATAACTTTACTTGCTTATACCAGCGACTTCCCTTTTATGAAGTTATATATACTGACGTTTTGTTGTGAGTTGTCAAATACTTGACCTAAAACATTGGTGAAGACAACAACCTTTTTTTATAAAGCCAATCCATTTTGGTTGATTGTATTTTTAACAACGGAAAATAATTACAAGATAATTATTGGAGGACTCTGTACAATGGTGGTATTGATGATTTGATTTTGATGACAATGATGGTATTTTAACAAATGATTATTATTGGCGGACGGGGACTTGTTGCTGTGAGCTGCTCACCGGATATCGGTAATGTTAGATTTGGATCCAAAGATGCGGATTAATTGTTGCTCATAGTCTTCCGCATTTCTGTTCAAGCAATAAAACAATACAATACAGTTAATTTTGAAGTAGAATAATTACTAGATTTTTGCAAATTTAAATCCATACCTTTTCATAAGATCCATACACGGACCCAACAGCCTTTCAAATGCATCAACATCCAAAACTGTTTAATAACAAACAAACAATCATATAAAATTGCAATCCATTTTAAACTTTGGCTACAACTGTAAAATTAAAGAACTGCACTTACATGCTAATTTAACATTTCCAGCAGCCTTTACAGTCGCCGCTCGTGGCTTCTTTGTTAGCAGAGCTAACTCACCAAAGTATCCACCTTTCGAAGCACGATTAATCTAAGGGGAAATATTCAATTATTTAATTAGCATCTTGTAAGTCTATTAAACATTTATTGCAAAAACATATTTTATTTACCTCTTTCTCTTCCCCATTTCCATCAATCTTGACAACCCTGGTGTCACCATCTTCCACAAAATACATTCCATCAGCAGCATCCCCTTGCTTGATGATTGTCTCCCCAGCTGTATACACCCTTGGAACAAGGGCATCTGCCAAATTCATTCGTTCATAATTCTACAAAAATGAATAAAAAATAATGGTCCTTTTATTGCGACAAATCTCACACTAACAAAGCTCTTAAACCATTAGCATCCATTTAAATTGTGAGTGAGTAAAACACAGGTGCAATATTTCTGACAGCAGTTATTACTCTAATAACAATAAACTACATTTTTACTTTCCGTTTTGGAAGGTGTGAACAGATATTACAAGGAAAGAGAAAAATTTCAAATGGATTTTTTTTCAGCCTCCCATATTTTCCAACACTATCCGTATATGACTAGTACAAAAACTATGTAAGGGAAAGTATTACTATTGTAAATCACTTTTAGAACATATTATTCTGATTGTAGCTTCCCACGCGTGACATAATCATAATCATGATTATACATAATGTATTTAGGGAACCACAAAATGTTCACATTTTCCTCCCAGGCATACATACTGTCATTTACGAAACTTGACAATAAAACATTCTCCTAAATATGACAATCGCAACAGGTAGTATTTCGTCGTTGTGTCATGATGATACTGAAGATTAGAAGAATCCCATTCCAA
This sequence comes from Sinodicranocentrus sp. ZH6, assembly GCA_027743935.1. Lineage (NCBI taxonomy): Eukaryota > Metazoa > Arthropoda > Collembola > Entomobryomorpha > Entomobryidae > Sinodicranocentrus > Sinodicranocentrus sp. ZH6. Next base: position 13,754 of record JAHZNA010003083.1, on the reverse strand, counting down.
GTAAATACCGCCGGGCACCACCAACCATATTAAACCTCATATAATCATTATCCTTCATCTTTGGATAATCCTCCCAGCTCCATATAAGGCTGAGCTGAAGACTCTCATCTCTTCACAAAAAATAACCCTCCCATCGCACATTATTTTATTGAAGTGAAGCATAAAACAGGGGAAAAACACAGGTGATGGTGATGGTGGGATCATACATGCTGTAATTATTTCAAACGACCTTCCTCGAAATTCCTTGGAATAAATGGATACAACTCGTGTAATTTTTTATATGCACAATTGCTGATTTTCGTATGGGAACAAAGAAAGGGTGTAAAATGGTGAATGATTTTTTTTCTCTTTCAAGAACTGCCATTATATTTTTATCCAGCCCTTACCTTCCAGCGCTGTCATAGCCCCCTACACATTTTGGCTCTCCACGCTCCCCATCCATTGTCACGTAAACCTTGTATTTTCCACTGGAATAGGGTAAAAAGATGCATATTTGTCAAATTTAGCGATATGAAAAATAGAGAGAACAAACGATTTAAAATAACTTACGACTCAATAACATAAAAATTGTCTCCATCATCTCCCTGCTTTATTACGTATTCTCCCCCAGTCACCTTCCTCTCGAACATGGCATCAATCACCTCTTGCATTTGCTCCTGTAATGGTAACACAAACAAGGGAAATCAATTTTCTGTATATTTATACATCTCACGTTTTGCATCCATCTGGCTCTACTCCCATGATACCTACTCGTGTTCTCCGAGAAAGAAAACAATCTCGCCTTAATTTAATAAACACATGACATCGTACGTCTTTTAAAAAGAACCTTGTTCCCGAAACTGATACAAGAGGAAAGAATATATGTATTTTTTCCTCCGTTTGCATCCACAATGATTCTCAGTGGAGGGTATAATTTTTTTATACCATCACCTTTCCACCTGTTTTCATTTCTTCCAACCCTCCAGCATTTCTTTCCATGGAAAAATCAATACGTGAACAAAAGCTCTCGAAAAAAGTAAGCATTTACACACAAAAAAGTAGAAGTACCCACAAAACATTTCCCTCGCGAAGTCTTAAAAGTTTCACAAAAATAAAAAATGAGGAAAGAAACATTAAAAGTGAAATGTGTCTTTTGATAGGTATCCCGTATGTTTTTGTTATGGTCTTTTCTTGCTTTTTTACAGGTATTCATTTTTTCTCCAGGAGAAGTAACCTCAAATAGAGACTTTCCGTTTTGGAGCCAGTCGCGATGATGATTGCGCAGTAAACAGTTGGATTTTCCTTTTACTTCATGTTTAATGTTTACCCTTTTACTTTTAATGCAACCACACTCAAGGGTTATGGGCTATTTTCAGTGTTAAAAAGTGAAGTGAAAACGTCGTGTGTCGAGGGAAAAAACGACTCCACTCGTAAGGAGACAGGTTATTACAGACGTATATTTGCTTCTAGGAAGGCAACATAAGCATGCTTGCCTGACCATTAGATGAAAATAAAAGCAACATCTGTCACGCCACGACACGACAGAATGGTAAAAGTCTAGGGAAAAAAACTTTTGAAAGAAAGAAAACGTCTGATTTTTTCCAAGTAAAGAAGAAGAAAAAGAATCATTTGACCATCGACCGACAGTCATCGCTGTATCGATCCAATTTCCCCCCTTTTATTTTTACATTACTTCCTTTCAAAAGGAAATCACGGCTTTTGTTTCCTCTCTCATCTTAAGGACAGCATTTGCTTCTCGTCATCAAACTCCTTGGCCATTAAATAAGTTAGGATAACAATATGGAACATAACCGTCAAGACGGATGCGGAAAAGAGTACTTTTTTTGCTGACCGCTATCGCCATTCTAAGTGACCACCCATTTCCCAATCCCAATACTTTTTCCCTTTTTTCACCGCTCGATTATACATCTCGTTTCTTGTGCAAGCTGGGCAATCTAATTTTTTCCTGGGGAGAGGAGAAAGCTCTTTTTTATCCTTTCAGCTGCTTACAATCACGCTCCATAGCTAATGAAAACCCCATTATCCAGTTGAGGAGAAAAGTTGAAGAGTCATGCTGAGAATATGAGAGGAAAATGTTGAAGATGAGAGAAAATCCCATTTACTCAGGAAATATATGCAAGGCAAGGAATAAAGCTAGGGCGAAAAGTATTAAATAATAGCACACAATATGTGGTGTTCTCTCTTCCTCTCCTTTAGTCTTAGACTCGGTCCCCATCGCTGCTCACCGAGAACTTCCACCGGAAATGGAAAGGCAAGCTATAAAATCTATTTTATATCTAGACACCAGAACCAAATATTCTTATTGTGTGCATACAAGTATTTTTCAGTATAAAATCAAGTTGGTGGAAGGGTAGAGAAAATAAAGAAGATAAGCCCACTTCTACTTTCTCAGAATAGCGTGTCTTTGTGTACCATATGTATCCCATATTATTGTGCATAATGTGTCGACGGATGTTTTCACACAGAACGCCAATGCTGTCATATATAGTACATACACTGTTGCTTGTAGAAAGGAGAAAGAGAAATTCGCTCATTTTTCATTTCCGTAAGTTGCTCTCACAAAAAGACGAAAGAAATGGTAGACTTGAGAAAATCCTTTTTGCATGGAAGACGACGAAACCAACAACAGGTACTTTTCCCCTTTACTTTTTCCTTCTTTCAGATAGTTTCCCTTCCAATTTGCCAATGATTCTTCTGAGAATTATTGTTTTCTCTCTGACGAGTAAAATGATTAAAAATTTGTGTTCGTGTTCCTTCCAAGAAAAAGGAATGCACGCTTCTCTGCATTTATGAGACTCGAAGGAGGAAGGTGAACGTTATTATTTTTACGTGACAAGGGTCCATACACCGAAAATGGGAAACCACACAGTAATAAATTTCCTAGAGGTGACTTGACTACTCCGCAGAGAAAATGGTGAAAACTAGGTCAAAAGAGGCATGTATTTCCTCCTAGTTTTCTTCTAGGCTTTTTTATAATATTAAGTGGAACTACGAAAGAGTGGAAGGGCACGTATGGCGGAACGGTTTATGCTCTTGGTGGTCTCGCATACGAGGATTATGATGAATAGGACGTTTTAAAATGATAGGGTGGAAAATTTTGCGGAGAAATTATGACTTGCTCGTCATCGGAAAAGCTCTCCTCTTTTCTTTTAGCTTTTTATATTATATTATAATTTGGGTAGGTAGAATTGAAGGATTTCTTAGCCGGAAAAAGGAGCAGTGGAAGCTAAGCTTCTTTTCTTTTAGGGAATATCTGTAGGAGAATTCAAGAATATAAGGAGATGGTTAAGGATGGAGACATTGGAGTGATTTATTTCTGTAATTAGTTGCATATTATTATTGACGATAATGAAACAGTCAAATGACTTTTTGTTCTAAGGATCTTAGCGTAATCTTCTGCGCAGGAACGAATGTGACTTTGACCTTGATAAGGATTAGCTTTGATTTCGGATGCTCTTCTCATTACAATCTCCATTACAGTAATGAGCTTCGTTAGTCGTATTTTAGAAATCCGATTGCACCTGTGTTTTGCTGGCAACCATAATCCTACCCGGTTTTATAGCCTTCAAGGTACATATTTGTTATATTTGGGTACATATTAGGAGTTTACTAGAGAATAGAAAACATGGCAGAATTAATGTCGTGAATTACAAAAGAGAATTTCTTGGAAAAGGAAGCGTAAAAGATCCAACATATAGAAAGGATAGTTTCCAGGAAATCGTTGATTACGTCTGGGATCTTTATTCCTATCCTTTTTCTTATTTATTCCTTTCAGGCAAAGCTCTTCCATTGCGCTAGTGTAGTCGTTTTAAGAAAGTATAATATCCTGTTGTTTTTTCAAGGATTAGTTTTCCAATCTAATTAGGAAAAAAAGAATGTAATCCAGTTAAGGATATTAAGTGTCTTTTGAAAGTATACTGGATTTACTGGGAATCACATTCATTCCAATTTCTAACCTGCTACTGAATCCAGTTGGCATGTAAAGTATCAATGGGAAACTTTCTCGCTCATACAAATGTAAAAGAAAACTTCCGCCTACACATTTTACTATTTTCTCATAAAGTACATTATCTGATTTAAAGATTCCAAAAATGGATAGGTAATTAAATTTTTATGTTTGAAGAAGATCACCTTGAAGAAAAAAACATTCACTTTTACTTTCTCAAGTATTTCCAATGACTTTTTTATTCTTGCCAATATTTTAAGAAAAGTTCCAAGAAAAAAGTCATTTAGGGGAATTACGGTGGTTCAATGATTTTTTTCTTCCTTTGATGAGATTTCCCACTTTCATGTTGATTCACTTAAAATACTCGACTGGGATTTAAGCCCACAAGAAAAAAGCAAAAAGAAGTCTCCAAGAATGAAGAGGAAGAGACAACTTGAAAGAAGTAAATTATGTCATTAAGCACCCCATTCCAAACTTTGGGAGAAAGTAAACAAAAAAGGAAAGGGATATACTACCCTCAATAACATCCATAGTAAACCTCACAGTACACTGAAATACTGTAATAGAACAGACTATTAAATGCCACGATGTATAAGATCTCACATATACTCGACATTAACTTGATATTATCTAGTAACGATTGTAAAGATACTTGTATCACCTTATCCCGTTTCAACTTCTCCTATTTCAACTCTAATCTTCTCCTTGTGACAAACAGCATGGAGATGGATGTTAAAGCAAAAAGTAAACAAGACAGTGGGAACCTTTCCAAGAAGATGTTTAGAACTTTTCACATTTTTCAACCTTCCCTCATTCATCACAGCGTTAAGAAAACGGAAAAACTTATCGCCATATTCCACACTCCTCTTTTGGCAAATCCAACGCAATGACCTTTCCCGACCTGACCTTTTTTGTACATGAGAATATAGCACGTGACTCGAATAGAAGAAAAATTTCGCCTTATGTGACACTTCCATTAGTGCATTCTACCATATAGGCATCATAATAGAGTCTTTGACAAATGCGAGGTTGACAGTGTACAAGGAATTCGAGTGAAAGTGTATTTGCGCGCTATCCTTTTTCCCAAGCGCCAGCAACCACTTTTTTACGACGGCTTCCTAATGCCTTCCTCTCTTTCTTTTGCAAATTTTTCATGTGTTTCCTGGATTATTCATTGTGGCGACGATATGAAAGATGTGAATGTGTCACAGAGGACGAGCAAGTTTCACCGTCAAACTAAAACTACGTGGAATATTTAAGGGTTAGATCGCCTTGTAAGGATCTTTGTTCATTTTTTATCACCCGAATTAACTGAGGGGAATATAATACTAAAGCAAATAAAATACATGGCATGCACACCACACCTTTTTCTCTCTTTCCATTGTCAACGGACAATTCACCTCTTTTTTCTTTCTGTATTCTGTAATTTTTCACTTTGCTTGCTTTTTTTCTTCCCTTTGCAAGTCCAAAAGATAGTGGGGCAGAGGCTCCATAAAGAAAAAAGGGCTTGGGGCTAAAAGTCATTCTTTTTTCTATTCTTTTTCCTCCCCATAAACTCACTATATGGACTCCTTTGTGACCTGGAAAAGTCTACAATTTTCTCTTGAGAAATATATATAAACATATAGAATACACATATATCTTATACACTTTTTAAAATTATATTATATATTGCCATCTAGAAAAGTAACTTCTTTTCACTCCACCACCAGCAACCAGCGTTCTCCTTGAGTGACTAAATTAGCAGAGGAGAAAAAAGGGGAACGGAGCACAGCAAGCCAACAAATTTCCACTTTGGGGGAAAATGAAGAAAGGTCCCTCATCGCCTCTATCTATCTAGTACATAGCCTTTCTTCAACACTCAACGTCATCATCAAGATAATTTGTAATTAGCTTCAATACCCGCTCCACTTTTTTGCAGATGTGGAGCATACATAAAATATTCTATGATATATAGACATAGGCATAAATACTGTAAAACAAGTATACAGTAAAGACGTACAACTTCATGTTACAACTCCAAGTTACACCGTTCGTCCAGGGATATAAACCCTTATTGCAATTTTCGCTTGGTGTGTGACGTCCCCTGATAATTGTAAAAAAGGAATAGTTCACGTCACCCGTAAAAGAAGATGCATTCTTTTCCTCTTTTGTACGAACAAAAGAGAGAAAAAAAGTTTTGTTAAGGCAGATGACACGCTTTGCTAGACGGATCACTTTCACAGGAAAAAGGAGAAAAATGTGCAGTGTAGAAAAAACACCATGTCTCTCGTGATGTTCCCTTGTTTCGCTTCATTTCCCATACCTCCCCACACATGTCTTATGTTCTGAATTTTTTCCCCTTTAAGAAGCACAGTATCTATTACGGCCAAGACCCTGTCCTGCTTTTACAATGTAAGTACAACACGGCCAGTGATGCGATGTGTGTGTCCCTTTTTATCTTGTTAGAAGTTCCAGCATCCATTATAATTTGATGCTGTCGTTGTCAGTCTCTTCTCTTTTTGGTTTTTAGAGAAAGAAAAAAGAGCGAGAGTAGATCCGCAAATGTTCGCTTTGACTTGTACTTCACAAGAATACCGACTATATACATGAATATATAGTACATGTTCAATTTTTTATAGTAATACGAAACCCAGCGATTAGGTATATCACTTTCGTGTACACAGGAATTTGAACGTGTATACTTATGTGATCCTCATTATTATCATTTTTGTTTCATTTCATCCCTGACTCATTTTACAGATGAAAACTTCCTTTCATTTTTGCCCGTCTTTTGAGTAAACAGGATTTCTTTTCCCAGGGAAAATTAAAATACGGGGATTTTTCCTCATAATTTTTTTGGCAACTTGAAAAAAATGTGGATAAAAGGTTGTAGCTCTTTTAAACCTGGAAATAGGGACAGACTCATTCATAATACCCTTTTCGTAGCGGGAAAAACTTTATAGCTTTGATCGACTCGACTAAATAATAAAGCGTGTGAAAACAGGTCCCTACTTAAAGTTGGTTATATTGGTTGTGTTGATAGAATGATGAAGTTGAGTAGGAGAGTCCCACACACTAGATCACGGAAGAGTGAGCATACTCCCCAGGTTGGAAATAGCAGCGGAAGGAAGAGCAAAAAGAGGAGTGAGTAGTTTTTTCTGTAGGGAAAAATCGATAGTGGAAGACGAACCCTAGAAAGGAGTGGAAAAGGGCTTGTACACTGGAAAGTGGATGGTGATGACTGGAAACAGGGTTTCCAGGCGTACACACACAAACCATTCGTTTCACCCTATCAACTCCACACCGGCAGACCTTTCTCCAGAATAAAAGAAGAGAACTCAACAGGGTTGTACACACAAAAGAAATGGAGGTGATGGGAAAGATGATAATTCCAACTAATATCAAGATATGAACGAGCACTCTACTAAATACATGCTAACTTTCTAAGGAGATATGTGGCTACACGATATCATCCTGATTTGGGGAAGGTAGTCAGAGAAATGGAAAATCATCTTCGTTACTTAATTCCTTCTGGTTGGGGAATATTCTCATTTTTTCCAAATATATACTTTCCAAGAGAGCTGGAATGGAAAACAGGAATCCTTTCTATACAGTCCAGCGTAAATAGTGGAAAAGATGATGAGATTTTTCCCTATTCAGTAACAAACGTTCAAATATTATTATTACATTGGGGAGAGAAAAGTCCTTATAAAAGATATATTTAATACGGTTCTTCCTACGTTGGAAAAGAAATTGGGGAACATTTTCCTAGCAAAGGGGAGACAAAGTGAAGTGGTTGAGGATGATGATGTTGACGAACCGAGAGCAGGTTTTCCATACGAGAAAATAGATCTTTTCGAGGAAAAACTCGCCCAACTTAGTTTACTTGTGGGAGAAAAGGAAAAAGAGAAATGTGAAGGGAGGCTGTCTTCATCTATAAGAATCACTTTTTCACGTGAGATGGATACGTAAAGGTAAAATATCTTTTATTAAGAGTTGAGCTAAAGTTGTCGCAATAGGGTGGGCATCTATAGAAGATGAGAACTTTTTCAAGCAAAAAAAAGTGATTCGTTCTATTAGAAAATCTAAAAGATACCTCTGCTATTTTAGAATAAAAGGATATAATATCGGAGTAATATGATTTCCGTAGTTTTATTTAAATTCAAATAAGGGCAAGAGAGGAAGATAATTTTTGTGCTGATTTCAACATCCTCTTTCGCCTCCATACTTTTGTGCTGGATCTGATAACACATCTAAAAGGAATCTTCGACTAGTCAAATCCCTGGAGCCAACTCTACAAATTTAAATACGATTCTAGAGAAAATATGTGAAGCGCGACACCGTGACAGCTATGTGGTATCAAAGTTCATAAAAAAGACTGCTAGGTGACTTTGATTAAAATATGTTGTATGAAGCACATTTCATTTGATAGAAAATATACTTATAGGTACAGGCACATATGTGTATTTTCCATATTAGGCAAATACTTTTTTTCTTGGGAGAGAATCATAACTAGCTCAACTTGGAACGCCTCCAGTCCCTTAATACGGTTTACTTTTTACGCTGCATTTACCACTGTCTGGCTGAGCCTGTCTGTCTACATGGGAGAATAAATCACATGCGTGTTTTTTGTACCATAGCACTGCGACAGAGAAACACTTTACCCAGATCGTAAAAATTCCCATGATGGTAATGAACCTACATTTAAAATAAGTATTTATGCATATCACTGGCTGAACACAGTTATGTAGAAAAAAAGCTCAAGTCTAACATATTGACAAGTTACTGTTGCTCCTTGAATGGAATTCTCTGAAAATACGTCTATTCATGTAAAATATATCACTAATCGTAACTCATCAAATACAAAAAATATAGACATGCAATCCTCAGCTTCCCTTTTCCTTTTGGCTAGGGCTCAACTCTACTCTAACCACGATTTAAAGCATATACCCATATAGTAGCGCTTTTACCCTATATATTTTTTGTGCATTAGCAAATAACCAAGTATAATGTGCATAGGTATTATATATCGTCACTAGAAAAAACTGTAATCCGCTTCATTTTTCAAATATCAAGGGAACACCAAAAAACTTTTTCCTCTTGAGTTTTTTACTGCTCTTCTTCTTTTACAGAGAGAGTAAGTAATCCTATTATACCTTCCATATATCATCATTTTTTATTTTCAATTTTGTGAAATACTCATCTCCAGCAATAACCATGTATGAGGTATACAAACTTTGGAGCATATATAATGGATGGTAACTTTCCATGAGGTGGGTTTGGGTCTATATGGGAGACAAGGAAAAAATTGGTAAGGATGGATTGCTGTTGCAAGTGATTAAGGTAAGTTACTACGGTTGTATGTATTATATTTTATTATGGATGTACAAAAACCACAGCTGGTTTCCTTTTGCCGGAGAGAAAATGACAGGGCTCAATTTTAATCTACATTTTTTGTGAAAAATTTGCAAAGGGAAAAGGCTAGACAGGGAATAACTCATTTTTATCTCTTTGTACTCAAAACATAATAATTTCTGGGAATGGAGGTTATCCTAGTTTAGCATCACAAGAGAAAGCGTTTCTCTTTGTCCTTGAAAACACGAAATGGATTATGTCACAAAGAGAGAGTATCACTAACAATGAAGAGAAATGGGCACAGACGAAGATATCACTTTGGATTTTACGTTGAGGGAAATGAAAGGAGATATATATGTCCTTTGAGTTGGTTGCAAATGCCTCCCTGAACCAAATGTCTTTTGAGGGAAAAGTGAAGGAAGCATACGAATAGTATTTTCCTTACAAGAGTTGTAATGAGCTTCATCCCTATCGTCGCAAGACAGCATCATTTAATTCTCGTCGAGAATAATAATGACCTGCAAACTATAAGTGAGTAACTTTTGGTTCATCTAAAACTCGGTTTTTGAGTTGGTGCTGATGATATTACATTGCTAATGTAGAAATGCATGTACATATGTACATCCCTCTTGAATCCTATTCCTTTTTATCCTACTGGGTAGATCTCATCTAAAAGGAGGATTGAAATTGAATTTGGTGTTGGTTGACATAAGAAGCAGTCTCGGGAGACGGAGTAGTAGTTGAGAGAGAACGTGTGCATTACGCTACGCATGAAATTTTCTTCACTTTCCCTACACAGAACGTGAGTGAGTGACAAATGGAGAGGAGTGGTGTCTACATCATAAAGCTCTGGAAGGGTTTATGAAGATTCAATTTTAGTGGCAAGTGGCGGGGACAAAATGAACTCGGGAAAAGCAACATGTACTTTATGTGTCTACGAAAAAAGGGAAGCTTGCACAGTGAAAATTAAAAGGGAAAGTAATTTTCATGTAGGGTATTGTCACCATGAAAAACTCGGTTAGAGAGATTTTTACAGTACAGTAGCTATATGATTTAGCTGCCAAAGTGAAAATATCCTGTTATATTTAAATACGGAATAGCTACGTCTTTTGATATGAGGTTTATTATGAAAAATAGAAAACACCATTGACACAAACCCTCTTTTATAATATTGCTAGAAATAGAGTTTTCAATTTTAAAGTATATACATATTTGAACTGTTTTAGAAATATTTCGTTTGAAAGTAGATTAGAGATAAGATTGAACAACTTTTTAGTCGGTTTTGGCACTTTGATTTAAACCTAAATTTCCAACTTTTGATACTCTCCTTGTATTTCATTACATGATACAGCATTAAATCTCACATTCGATACTTTACGGCTGAATCTCATTATATACTTATTTCATGCGATCTTTCAACAAAAAAGGCTTTAACGACACTGTCCTGCCTATCTTTGTCATGAAATAGAAAATATTGCAAAACTTTTATATCATTACTCCTCATTTCTCCATCAATCTCACCCAGCATGTGAGAGAGTACACCTTTCTACAAGCTATTTAGATTCCTCCCTCATGCAATAACGGCATTAAAGGTCATTCCATTTTGGTATCTTGTTGAGCCACCATACATTCATTTGCCTAGCTTTATCCCGGCGTGTACAGTCAATTAAGACTTGATGAAGTCTCGCTGTCTTGTTGCATTCACCAGCATTTATCCTATTTTGCCAAAGAAGGCAAGTAAAATGTAAGTCCGCATGTTCACAGTTCACGGTCGACGGGGCACACACGGATTTATCATCACAAAACTTCATTATATCCTCCTACCTCATTCCACTCCACCACTACACTATGTACCGTTCACTCTTGTACAATACCTTATAAAGGGCAAGCATGCATAAAATGACGACGTCGTAACGACTTCATAGTATCCTTCACTTTACTCCTTTACAGGATGTGTAGAGAAAACTGTACATAAAAAATGGTATCAAATATGAGATCAGGAAGGCAAACTCAGAATGAACATTACGGATTGTATCGTATAACCCGTAATGCTCATCATCATAATACCCACAATTTTAGCTCATTCACGTTTTCCCTCAAATATTCCCATTTTTTTAATCCTGCATCTTTCCTTAAACTAGAGTTAGCCAATGGATCCAACCAAAATTCTTTTACAGTTAGATGTGTTCTGTACCCATCATCGTATTTCTCTCTTATAAGCCACCAAAAAATATCCTGAAAATTGAACTACATACGTAATGCACTAATGCATTATATTATAATCATAAAATATTCTTACCGCATCAAGGGAACGGAACAGAAGGATATGTTTCACAGCTTCAGCGAGTCTCGTCCGTTGGCAATCTGACTTGGGGTGAACCACCTGAAAAACAAACAAACAAAACATATGTCATCATGTTCACGTCGTCACTGGCAGAAAACGCTTATCATGTTGTTTATTACTTTTCTCCGTGTCATTTCCTCATTACTACGCAAATTCACGACCTTCCTTTCTCATTTTATTACAGTTATATAACCTCACAACTCCGTTTTCGTTTCGGATAAGCTGATGTATGTAATGGATATAAAATGAAATCCAACATCAAAACTTTTTATGCTCATTCTCATCAAACCTCTTCTAATTAATTTATTAGCGTGTATTATCCAATCATGGGAATTGTTCTTAAAGTGATGAAGTGTTTTTGGGCTTGTGGTTGGGAAAGAAGGAAAAAGCTCTCATTCTAAAAGCCTTTTCAGAGAATCCTTGATAGAGGAACAATAGGGGATGGGTGTATATATCTCCTGTCAAAGTAATGAGAGCTACATCGTTGTTTTGTTTTTGCTTGTTATCCTCTGGATAAAATGGTTAAATGAATGGAGAGAGCTTTTGGCTGGAAAGTTTTTTTTATAGTTTAGTTACCCAACAAACGAGACTATTGCTAGAGGGGATATTATATATAAAATGGTATTGTGGAAATCGTCGATTGGTAATCCGGAGAGGAGTAAAGCAAGCAAAATGTTTACTTGCGTCATGAGCTTCTTAGAAATCTCCTCTATTAGCATAGGTATACAACATCACTTGAACGTGAGTGCAATATTGGAGGATAAATGTATATAAAAACGAGATTTTCTACTTTACACCACACTCTCCTCCTCTCAATTAAACTAAATGCATACAAACGTATCAACGGATTGATTCAGAGTGGGGATTAGGTAAAAGGCACACTTGTAGTGAGAAAATTACATCTTTTTGTGCGTAATTGCACATGATGAAAGAAGACGAGATGTTGTATGATCGTGATCCCGAATTAATTACACACCTATGCTCTCCTTAGCTAATTAACAATAGACAAGAAAACCTCAAGGATGAGGATAAATGAGTGGATATGCTTTTATGGCAATGTATTACAGGAGGGAGGAGGGGAAAACTCTAGAAACTGGACCACGTAGAAAATTTAGTGAATGGAAGGAAATAATGGTTTCCAGCTCACCATACCATTCTCATACAGCACCAGAGTTTTTATTTTCAAGATAGGAGTTGCTAAGAAGGAATAATTTTCTTACTCGTTGGATCGATCGATAAGCATTAAATATTTTTGTTGAAGAGAAGAAGAAAAGAGACTAAACGCCTACTTTGCCTGCGGACTTTGCGGTTTTCAATGGGTAATTTTCCCTTCCTTGATTTCACATCTTTTATTTCATCTTTGCATATTTTGATTTGACGCACATTCATGGATTTAGGCAAAATACTTGAAAACTTTTACGATTAGAATTTATTGTGTATAATTTAGAGTTGCAACATTGCCAGGCTCACAATCATTAATAAAACAATAGTCAAGGATGAGGGGTGAAATGGGAATGAAAAGCTGTTACAAAAAAACATGACAGCTTCCAGCTGGAGATGGACGAGATGATTTTACTTTGCAATTATTTTCAATCTTGGTTTTATTACGTGCGATATATACGTATCATATTGTGTGCATGTTCTCTTCATTTTGAACAACTCACTCGAATTTTTGAACTTTAACTAATTCTCCATCTCGACAATTTAACCAACTATAAGCTCTCCTTGGAGGATTTTGAGTTGACTTCCACACTGGGTATTACGTGTGTGGATTATCACAACGAGTAAAACTTTTTCTCACTTAAAAGTATAGAATGAGTTTATAAATGTTTCCAACCCTGTTTTATCCTCCCTCCAAGGTGTTCTTGGAAGTGGATCTGAGTCAGCTCTCACACAACTTGGTAAAAACTTCTCCAATACCAATGTGCTCGAGTGTGGGAAAAACACGAGAGGAAAACTTTATTAGTACATTTTGTTGTAAACGGACATATAACTAAAAGAAATCGGACGATGGTAGGGAAAAAAAGTTGAGCAAAGCACTCTTTCCTCTTCCAATATAATAATAGGATTTCCACGATGAGAAAAATATAGGCATCGAAATGTCCTGCGGACAAAAAGGTAGATTCT
>JAHZNA010003082.1:0-10295 GCA_027743935.1 Sinodicranocentrus sp. ZH6 | reverse complement strand
TTTAAAAATACGCTATCAATTGATCGTTTAAGCAATATTTTGCTGCTTCGCTATTTCTGTAACACCTTACAGGTTTTTATTTTATTATTGCTTGAGTCGCAACGCAATAATTTGAAGAGGAGAATCATGTTATGTTGTGGCTTCAGTGCTTTCCTCAAATAACCATATATTTAACCCTTATTCTTGAAACAACTTTATTTTTTCTGAATGTCATGCAAATATGAACTACACAAAGGAATACGTTTATAATAATATGTGACTTTGTGCTTCTCCAGCAAAATGATACATGCTTGTTTTGGCAAAGCAAAGCCAAATATGAAAAAATGAAAAGTTAAAAAAAGGGTTCACACTCCTTTCACAACAAACAGATATGTTTTTTTAATCTAGAGCAGTCCTGGTTGAGTGGAGGTGCACCAAGCGTAGGAAAGCTTGTGCTCTGATGCGTATCATCATATCATCATTATCATCATATCATGTACATAGTACATAGATATCATGTATCAGTATAAGTACCAGAAGAAGTGATAACAAGATAATTAATGTTTAATTGAGCAAAAACTAACTAAGCAAAAATGTTTGTATGGGAATTTTTTAAATTTAAAATTATGTGTTTAAGTATTTTTTGAGTTTGTAGGTGGTCTGGTAACGGTATAACTGTGTTGTTTTGTAACGTAAGTACAGAATGAATGCTAACAACTAAAATGCGGATTTGTTGTTTTCTAGCAAAACTGTTTTAGGCATATCATACACAGGGTTTTAACAATTTAAATTCACATCACACGATAACTAAACATTGACAAGATACAATTAAAATTAACATTACACCGTCATCATTCAAATAATTTTAGATAGGAAGGATTGCACATGCATTATTCTTTTCATAAGAGAATAATAATAATTTTGTTTCATTTTCAATTTAAGAAATGGTATCGTAGTATAAAGAAAAAATGAATCATCAAAAATATTTGGAAAGAAATGATAATAATTATTTGCCGAAAATCCATCCCAAGATTCCCAAGACCACTTCGTCCTTCGCTTGACATTTAACAATCGCCAGCTTACCTATAGGCTCCAGCGTGGTTTGACCTTAAAGTATTTAAAAAATAGAGAAATTATAAAATTGAAATTATATAATTATAGTGAAATAAATCTCTAATGTAATGATACTTACAAATTATATACTTTAAATTCCTCTGATAGTGAGTTCAACAACTGCTCGATATTTTCTTACGCATCCTCTTCAACCCCATTTTCATCAGTTTTCTCTCCAGTCATCATTTCCAGAGGTGCTTGACCTCGTCTATTCATTGCATAAATGTCAGCACCAAATTCCAACAGCAATAAAACTTTCTCTTCACAAAGTGCCGCATAATGTAGAGCAGTGTTTCCAGCAAAGTCCTTCAAATTAACGGGAGCTCCATGAGTTAGAAACAGTTTCAAGTTGTTTTGGTCCCCGTATAAAGCACACAAATGGAGGGATGTTTTGCCCACCTTGTTTCTCACTTTGCAACAAGCTCCGTTCCGGATCAAAGAATAAAAAATGTTTTTATACTCTGGAAATCCTTTTGTGGCAAAGTAGTGAAGAATCGTGTTGCCGCTATTATCCTCTGCGTTAATATCCACTCCAGCCTTTTGAAATAATTCCAAAGTTTGGTTTAACAGTCCAAGATTATTAATTAGCGCAGAATGAAGTAGATTCCTTCCATTATTATCAACTGCAATGAGGCAATCCGTTTTCCCACTATTTAACAATTCTTCGCACAATGAATGGAACACTTCAGGATGTAGATAACCTCCATAGTGCATCATGTTCCGACCCAAATTATCAGTAAGTAGGACATCAGCGCCGTACGCGATGAGAAGTCTGACAACTCGAGCTTTTCTCACGGAAGTCATGTAATGTTGTTGGTATTTTTTGTCGGTTATTATCATTGCAAGGTGAAGTGGAGTTCGACCATTGTTATCCTTGGCGGCAAGATTTGCTCCGCTTTCCAGTAGCAATTTGCAAACACTGAGGGCTGGCCAGGATAACTGAACTAAATAGTGGAGTGGTGTCATTCCTTCGATATCTTGTTCATTGATGGCTACCCCTTTTTTGATAAAGTATTCGATCAAATTGGCACGTCCAGTTTTGGCAGAGAGATGAAGCAAATTTTCCATCATAGAATTGTTGTGAGTATAATCAAATTCGACTTTTGAAACGAGCATGTTCAGAAAGCACAGGGTTCGAGAACTTCCAAAACAGAAAGATTGACTTGGAACTGTGGCAAAGCTTACTTTAAATGAAGAGGAGCTTTACTATTTTACATAAAACAATCTCATCAAGAAAATTCAAATAAGGATTTCTTCTTTCAAGCAGAAAAACACCTTTGTACGTATACCTTCATCTCATTTGCATGAAAGAAATTCGCTGGATAACTTGGAAAGGATGTGGTGGTGATTTTTCTTGGTGCAGCAGGGTACAATTCAATGTTCATTTTGGTCATCCTATTTCCTTCCCTGATAAAGTGGGACAGGCTAAAAAGCTAAAACCAATGTTGTTCGAATCTACTCAAGAAAGAGCAGGAAATCGACAATCTTTTATTTAGCGGAGAACAGGAAAATATGGATAATCTTATCAATTCTAAATTATATGGATATTGCCAAATTCAACCTCGATTTATATACTAAATGATTGTTGCAAGTTGCAATCCAAGTACCCGTACATAGGAACACCAAGCATAACATGATGTTGACTTCATAATGCGCATCGTATATTTACGTAAAGCATTTACATAAAAAGCACAAGAAATTCCAAGAATCAAGGTCAAATGAGCAAAAGGTGCATGTATGTTTTTTTAATGTGTAAAAAAATGAAGATTTGTTCTTTATATGATAAAATATAGTTCAAATGTGTGTAAATAGGTGAGAGCGAGCATAATATATACATATGTATTTTCCCTTATGAATTAAAACTAGCTAATTAAAGGAAACTAATGGGTCTCGGTCTAAATTGATACAGTAAACTAGGAGCTGATGTTGGCACGATGTCAATGTCTATTTCATTATTGGAAGCACTTTCAAATCTAGAAATTGGATTCCTATCAAAGTTTTCTTCTGTTTCTGGTGGATGAATAATTATAATTATATTACTGCAACCCGTAAAGTTTTCCTGAGGTCCGCTCCAACGATTTACTGCAAGTCATTAGTCAACCACGTATTAAACCTTGGTTAAAAATCAATTATAATAATATGACTAAATAGCATGCGGCATGTGCAAACCTGCTTCACAATGCCACTGAAGAACACAATGTTTGCAAGTTACTCCCTTGGGAAGACTCAAATTGTATTTGGGGACATAGGCTTCGTTAACTGGAACAATATATTTTGTTCCTGACCCGTCAGCCAACTCCAAAACATGCTCGTCATAGCAGGCCTGATCTAAATGAGATGATGTATCATCCTTGTCACAAAGACGGAAAATAAAGTAGCCTTTATGAGTCGCAGTTAAATCCACTTCTACAGGCATTAATTATGTCACTACTCTGATACGCGCAAACGATAATTCCTCTACCGTAAATGCCTCCATCTTCATTAGCTCTAGGGAGGGTTTCATTGTAAGGATCTCCACAAACTCCACATTTTCCTCCGTTGATCTCATGCTGAACCTGAGCAAATTTCAATATTACGATAAGCAATAATTCACTTATTTTAATTTCAACGAGTTTAATGATCGTATAATCCCACCTCCCAACCTCCACAGTACAGTTGGTTATCGTACTCGTAATTTTTCTCTGGTTCCAAATGGTCAAATTCTGGAAATCGCCAAAGAGATGATCGGTTTGGTGGCTCCATAAGTCTTCCATGAGATGACACAACAGCTGGTTCACATGATATGGTCACTCCGATAATTGCAAGTGCTGTGGAGAAGAACATTTTATCCAAGTACTCAAAATGTCAAAGCAGGTAAATCACGAAAATATTGAATCTGTATAGTTTTGTTAATTCAGCTTTGAGATTGGAAAAGTGAACATTGGTTGAAGATGATGAAGGTAGAATCTTGGATCAACTATTTATATATCAATTAACCAATGACATTTTTCCAAGAAAGAAAGAACATGAAATGTGTTAAATTATCATCACAACACAACACAATAGCTGGCATCACGCATGCATTGATAACATTGACAAAATCCGTGCTGAGATTGGAAATATGGAAAATGCGCAATATCCAAAATATCTAGCTGTCATTTTTGTTTGCATATGAACAAAGATGTGGGAGTGAATTCGACATAAATATAGATGCGCCAGTGAATTCGACGTAAATAAAGATGTGTCAGTGAATTCGAGGTAGAATAGGAATATCCCTTGAACGAAGCACAAAATCTCAGAATAGAATCCGGAAGAAAAAAAGTCAGAATCTATTTGAAGAATTATCTATGTAAAAGTTACCAGTTAGATGGAACCATTAATGAGCAGAGCAAGTAATGCCTGGCATGATTGTCAGATGTAAGGAATAAGGAGCATTTATTAATATAATTATTATTGCATGTAACTATTCGCTGTTATTACTTTATTCATATAGAAAGCCACAGGTGGTGTAAGGAACCGACTAATTAACGGATTCGGTGTGATATGGTTTATAGTTCAAATTATTCTTGGAATTAATCTAATGGAAAAATCTATAATTCTAATGGAAGGATCATGTACTATTCTCATTATTAAAAAATTCTACTCAAATGTGGCAAGTGTAGAAAACAATATTAATTAAATGGCTGTCATCTCATGTCTCATGCGTCGTGTATATTCAGAATTTTAATATTGGAGCAATTATTGACCCATTTATTTTTAGCAGACTTAATGCTACAAAATAAAATTTGTAGTGTGACAAGTTTCTCGACTTCTAATGCAGTGCCAGTTGATGACTTGCAAAATTCCAGGAATTCTTATGATATTAATAAGTGTAATTTTTAGTTGAAGGATTTTTGCATATGAACATGATCATGACCATGACCTAGTTAATTAGTGTCGCGTATCATGGTGTCTAGGTCAGTTAGGTTGCACATTGCACTTCACTGCATTGCACATAAGGTTTTTGTCCGTGTTGAGCTGATTTCATTATAGTGTAAATTGCTCAGAAAATTGCTCATTGGATCTTAAGCCATATGCATATAATTTAAATGCAAGCGGTGTCAATCACGATACCAGATAAAGAAATGATGCAATGTACCACAAAATTGACGAAATTGGATTTCGTCTCTAGCATATACATCTGTCGTTTGCATTTGCATAAAATACATACAAACAAATATGTACAATGAATCGATCTGAAATTAATCGTATTATTAATGGGCTATAACAACTGCTATAATGAAGAATAAAACTGTATTCGATGTATTTACAATTAGATCACGTGTAGATTTAGGATATAGATTTACCATTCCTAATTATCATGAGTTGATGATTGCAGCAGGTGTTAGTAAATAATAATATAATTAGTTAAGGATTGATCTTCTTAGTAAAATGGGAGACTGGTACGCGCATAAATATTAGCAAATGTTTCTCGATAACGTGTTCTTATTATTATTTCTATGATAATGACAAGATGATACCTTATTTTGTCTATCAACGCCTTAAGCTAACACATCAGGATCATGAGCAGGATGAATCCATATCAGGAATCATGTATTCGCGAAATTAAGGTCGGCTACTTTTCTTAAAATCCATTTCCCAAATAAACCATACATCCATTTTGATTAAATTTCATCAAATTAAAGTATAAGCATGCCATTATTGGACTACTGGTATTTATTTTCTATGTTAAGTTGATTTAACTATAAAATACTAACAGTTCAAGTTAAGTAGAAAAGCTTTCAGATTTTTAGGATAGCTCATGCTTCTTTGGCGTTCACATTCACAAATAATTCAATGTAATTCCAAGCCTATAAGATAGGGTAAATGGGGCATGTAAGCGGTATATTTAAAATGAAGTGTGGATTCAAATTCAAACCTTGATTTACAAATTAAGGCATGTTTAAGGAAACAAACATGATTATTTGTAACAAACTTTAAAACATGTTTTAAACATAGAAATAAGCTAAATGCAATTCCATGCAAGAATTCAATCACCATCAGCTCGTTGTATTCCGTTGTTTTTCAAATAAACCTTTCATTACAATATCTCGATACAAAATAATGGCTAGTTAAATCAAGTGCATTGATCTTTGAATGCAGCTTATCAAGAACATAATCTGTAGCGTGAAATATTAATAAAGCTACTTTAAAAACTGGGATAATAGTGAACTATAGATGCGGCTTGTTAACTTATTATGTGGCCAAATAACTTGGTCGGTAGGCAATTTTGCAGAATACACAATGGAATTAGACATTTTACGATTCGAGCAATTGAAACATGCTTACTTGTAGGCAAGGCAACTATTCGGTAATTTGAAATTTGTTCATTTTTGAACCGGCAAATACCATTTGGTAAATTCAGTCTGGAAAATGAGGTGATGCGGTCTGCCAATCAAATTCCACATAAAATATAAAATATTTTAAAATTCATTACTTTTTTCAGCAACAACTTTCTACAAGAAGGAGAAGGAACAAGGAGTCAATTTCGACGATGCATTAGAAATTAGAAATCAATTTTCCTTCCAAACCCAATTCCACAAATAAAGTCGACAAGCCACGTTTGTCTGCCTTAAGTAAAATAAAAATAATTTTGACAACTCCAACAACCAGCTCGAAAAGAAAAGAAAGTTGCCCAGTCACGTTTGTCCTCCGTAAGTAAAATAAAATAGCTTTAACAGCTCCAACAACCAGTTTAAAATGAGTGTAGATCTGACAGTTTTCGTCGTGTGTCCATCATGGAAACAAGTATTGTCACTCCACTTATCGTTCACTCGCTTCGTCTTCATCATCGACTTTGACGCTCTTATTGCTCGGAAAATCCACTCAACCCCCCTCTCCTCAATAAAATATGCTCTTTTCAAAGATGCTCTCACGGTGAGGAACATCACGTTTAAATTTTACTCTTCCTTGGACACCGAATCAATGAAGAAATGGATGCTTTCTCACAATGAGTGTATGCCGTTACCAAATAATGTCAGCTTTGAGGAGGGGACAAAAGTGGTGGAGATAAATGGTTGTCTTGTTGTCTAATTGCTCATTCTAGTTAAAGCTTCCACTCTCTAGGAGTGAGGATAAATCCCTCTGGAGGAAAACTCATAAAGGAGGATTTATCCTCATTTTTCCCCTCTGGAATTGGTTTCATTCGAGCATGCGCTGAGGTGGAGGAACAAAAATACAGTTTGAATTTTAGGATTACTTCATTTCAGTTATATCCGCAAATATGGCAGCCTACTTCCGAAAAATCTTAAATCAATAAAATTCAATATGCCTGAATATCCAAATGTTTGCTTTATTCAAGGGACAACTGCGAACTGAAGTCGAATTGGGATTTCAGTTAAAACTGGAAAAAGAAAATCACACTCGCTAGGAAATATTGTCAACTCGTAGTTAATATAATTTTTGAAGGTTGCGTAAATAAGTGTATTTGGGACATATTTTGAAAGCATCATGATAAAGGCATGTTCACCTTAATTAACAACTATCAGTGATTTTTTTGCAATAACCGTGTCCCCTGATCTGAGCACAGCTCTACAACCAAATTGTAGAAAATCTGTTTAAGCTCATCGAAAGACGGTCTTTCCGTAGGGGTTGAGTTCCAGCAGCATAGTAGTTGCTTGTGACTAGGGAATAAAAAATGAATTAAGTCACAAAAAAATATTTTGCCATCTTTCCGATTATTTATACCTAATATTTTGCATTTATATTTTATACCTAAATACCTACATTGCCTCACTCCCAAACTTTGGGTATGGTAGCTTCAAACCCTTATTGAGTCTATCCACAAATTCCAAATTGTAGGAGAACCCATGATAAGGAACTTCAGCTAAGGAAAATATTTCCCAAATTGTGCAAGGAAGGGGAGTATAATCCCCTTGGTGATCTGTGTTTATATCTTGATACAATTTTTTGGATAATCCAAAGTCAGAAATTTTAATGTTTTCAATGCTGGGAAGAAGCACATTTCGAGCGGCAAGGTCAGCATGAACAATTTTCATTCCAGAGACGAATTCCATAGCTGACGCAATTTGATATGACCATAAGAGAAATGTGTCTAGACTGACAGAATCAATGGGTAAGTTAACCTTGGGAGTTTCAAAGTGCACTTCATTACCATTTGGTGCGTAACTTCCTGTAGCAATTACGCTTTCAAAAGCTGTGCTGACATAGTGGGGATTACAACTCGATCCAACTCCAACGTCTTGAATATCCTTTGCAAACAGTGTCTTCGGGTCAATTTTTTGGAGGAAGGACTCCAAACTTCCTAACGAACAGTATTCCAAGCCAACGTAAACAATCCCTTTTTGAATTTGTTTCGTAAAAGCTCCCAAAATACAAACGACATAATCATGCTTTCCAAGATAAGTCAAAATCTTGATTTTCAGATAACAACTGCTTCACTTCTGTCACGGAACTTGAGAAAGTTGTACATTTGAAAGCTACGGGCTCCACAATATTTGTGATTCTTCCACGGTAAACGACTCCGGACTGTCCGGAACCAATTTTAGATGTTTTGTCTGTCGCAAAATGTTATATACATGATTTTCACATAGTGTAAATTTTATATTTGTATTTTATGTGAGTTTACCTATAAAAAAGCTTCCTTCGGGTAGCTCATACTTTTTATTGTAAGGCATTTTGAGGGCTACAGCATAATCGTCATCAGTTTTACCTTCTCCCTCACCATGTTCGAATTCCTCTACTTCCGCTTTACTAATCTTGTATTCCTGTAAAGATAGGAGGAGGATATTTTACCGTAAAAATAATCAAAATGGGAGTAATTTTCAGAAATCTAATTTTACACAAAAATACCTTTTCTCTGTGAAACTTTCTCCGGAAATAAAAGCTCGTTGTCGTGGTAACCATCAAAGCAACCAAGAACACTCCAACAATGATTTTTGTTGTGTTTGGAATCCTAGTCCAGAAATTTTGGTTTGGTTCGGGAAAACCAATTGGAAGAATTTCTTCCACAAAATTTGCAACCTTTTCAATATAGCTCTGCGGTATAGAATTATTTTCCCTCGTCCACCATCCAAAATTGGCGTAAAATGTTAGAATTCTCGGTTAGATCACTTCGTGACGGCTGATCTACAGCTTCATACATGAAAACTATAGTTTTCAACTTGGCCGATAGTTTCGCCATGAGATACCAATAGTCCCGAAATGCTTTAAGGGTTTTGTTCGGGTTATTTCCAAGGCCATTGCTGGGAACCGCGGTAACAAACATGATGTCTAAATTGGGGTTAGCTTTGGTCAAAAATGTTTTCACATTATTAATTCTTTCCTCATTGAGTAATTGCCGGGATGTGGGATCTTCTGGGTTAAAGTGGGATTGAAGATGGGTTTCCGTCTCACAAAGAACAAAATCCACTGCTTTTGTGACATTAAACAGTCCAGCGTCTGGTTCCGTAGTGTTGATATTACTGAGCAGGATTTCAATCCCGACCTTTGGTTTCCAATGGATACTTTTCAAAAACTCAATTTCTTCCATTGCTTCGACGCCAAGATAATTTTTGATATTTCCATTGTACAAGTAGTGACTTACGATGGCCCATACTGTTCCCGGAAATATGTTGTTAGCTTCTTCTCCCAAAGTCAGCATTTGCTTATATTCCTTAAAATACCGGAGGATAATGCGGATTGTTGGAAATTTGTCTTTTTTGTTAATTTCTGCCGCAATAAGAGGCACTTGTGTCAGCACAGTTCCATTGTTTCCGGTGAATTCTTTGAAAATTCATATTTTAAAACCTTATTATAGTTTATATATTTAACGAGAGTATTAAAATTACGCTGAAATATGTTTTCCAGATGAAAGGAACTTTCTCCGGGCAAGAATTTTTTTCCGGATAACAAAACTTATTAAAGTCTGAATCTTATTTGTCAAAAAATCTAAAAACACTGTAAAAAATTGCGCGGAAATAGTACCTTGATCCGGAGTTAGTTATCCTTTTACCAAGAAATAAATTCCTTTAAAGTTTTCACCTTTAAATCCAGCACCGTCAACTAAAATGTGAGTAAATTTAGTTGCTACATTTTGCAAGCTTATCTGAACCTCCGTCCCACAGTGTTTTTTTATCGATGTTTTGCGCTCTTAAATCCACAGGCACTTAGATACCTATATGCATATATATTTGAACTCCCCATGACATGGGGAGTTCAATGATGTATCATTTGGAGCTCTACCC
>JAHZNA010003081.1:0-11583 GCA_027743935.1 Sinodicranocentrus sp. ZH6 | reverse complement strand
AATCTACAGTTTTCCTTTGTAGATCACTTCCTTTATAAATATATTCAACTTGGCTGAGCAAAGTGTGTCAGCTATGGCATCGTCTAGTATCGTCTACAAAAAGCTATTACCTGGTGGAAAGTTGCATTCTAGTTCCGTTTCTCAAGCAGATTTCGATCTTAGCATACAGTACATTAAAAAATGCTTTCCAAAAGCGACAAAGCTACAAAAGGATATAGAGCAAACTCTAAAACGGGTAATTTATAAATGAATAGATAATTACATATTGCACCACAAGATGAAGAGTGTTTAAAGTTTAAAATTTACCCTTATGTTTAGACATTCGTCCTTGAAGACGGAGAGCAAAAGCGAAAACACTTGACCAAAAGGAAACCTCGCCAGTTAAAGTCAGGTGCAAACAGAAAATTACGCATCAGAAAAGAACGCCCTGTACCTCGTAATGTGGATTATAATACTTTCCTTCAACTAAACAATTTGTGGAAATCCTACATCTCTGATTTATTGCAGTAAGTATTTTGTCCGTTGCATATGTGAATAGGTGCTACACGAATTCAAATAGTGCAGAGTTTGCGTTAAATGTACATTTCAGGGATGAAGAACGACCCGATGAGATACAGCAAAAACTTAACAGAGCAGATCTTCATGGCGCATTTATTACTGTGGCTGATGCGAACTGCAAAGATTATATTGGGATAGAGGGTATCGTTGTTAAAGAGAGCAAGAATGTTTTTATTTTAGTGACTGTCGATGGAACTACTAAAAGTACTCAATATCCATTTCCCCTATAATTCTCATCATATAAGTTTATTATGTTGACTTAAAATTCCTATTAATGATTCCAGCTCTTCCGAAGCCGGATAATGTTTTTGATATAAGTTTAGAAAACCCAAATGGAAAATTAAGAATTTGTGGAAACTCATTTCTTACACGGCCAGCAGAAAGATGCAGCAAAAAAATCAAGTCTTTCATGGAACACATTGGGTCCCGCCTGTATAAATCCAGATTGCGATATACATTTCCCAGATAATTTTAATTATTTATTTAGTCACATGTCGAATTTACACTATGTATTGTAGCTAGCAAAATTGTCAAAATACAAGAACTATTTCAAAAAACGTAAAGCTTTTACGTAAAATATGGTTGAAGAGGTTCGCCAACAATGGTTTCTAGTTTTAACAACATTTGCTGCGTCGCTGACTCCACTTCAACTTCATCATCATTCATCAACTCCGCCAAGAAAGGTACCACAGGTGGAAGTAAAGGTAGAAAATCTTTTTGAAGTTCAGTTGCTGCTGCTTCCAGTATAGATATTACGTTTAATCTCACTTGTTTGTTAGAGTGGTGCGATTTCGAAGATATTAAATCAACCATGTGTTGCCATCGGTTAAGATCATTGGACGCAACAGCTAATTGGATTAGTCCGTCCGTTAGAATTTTTAGTTCAATCTGTTGGCTTACTATGTAATCCGACTCCATCTGTAATATGGATTTAATTTACAATTTGTTGAAGGGGAGGTATAATGAATTAACGTGATTCTAATACTACATAGTGATTGATGATTGAACGTACCAAATCAACGAGATGTTTAGCGACGGCATTAAATCTATCTGTTGTCACGAATCCCTCTCGATCATTGGAAAACACGTTGAAGAACAAAGAGAGTATTGCTTTTGTTAGTTGTACGTTAATATTCAAGCTATTGACGGCTTCACTCATAACATATCCAGCAAAAGTAACGAATAAACTTTTCAGTCGTTCAGCTGCAGCCGCACTTAATCTGTAAATTAATAGTAACGTATATTTTTGGAGCACTAGAATTCTTCAATACTTTTGGAAGTAATTTAATTCTTACCTGTAAAAAGTAACAAGACGAGTATGATTTTCTCGCGACCAGTCAAATAGCTTGTTGTAATATGGTCTGAAAGTTCCTTCTGACATTTTCAGGACTGCGCCTGAAATTAGGCAGTCAATGACAGCATCTTCCACAGTATTTAACTCTTGCTCATCCTCATACCACGGCTTACTCGTCGACGAGATGCTCTCTCCATTAATTGCATTAGGAACGTTATCTCGCCACGCCAAAAACTCGTCGATGAAGGAATCACACAACGATGGCAGGATCAAAACAAAGTCTGGTTTTGAAGTCACTTGCAATGAGTCCTTCAACAGAGACATTATTGCTTTTAGTGCTTTGGGTTTATCAATCATAGAGCGAAATGCCCCCTTCAGAGGAACCAAACTATTTCTGATAGGTATTTTTTGGGCAAGGCTTTTAAGTAGAACACGAAGTCTCTGTTCGAAAGTTTTTTTCCTCGATATGGCTGCATCCCCCGCATTAAGTTGCGAATCAATGGTCAACAATAAAATCAGTGCCTTTTTGAGGAATTTTGATCCCATTAAGGCTCCGAGTTGTTCAGTCATCTTGTTCATACATGCAATAGTACTTATGCATAGAAGGTGCGCTGTAGTTAAAGATATATCCCCGTCTGTCCGGGCTGGACCTGGACCTTGATGATATTCTTCGTTAACAGTATCGTCCGCCGTACCTTGTAAGTCTGCCCCAAATTTGTGCAATTTTGATGATGCTTTAAAGGCTCTCAGAATAGCCGATGTAACGTCATTTAATTTTGGCAACAACAAGCTCTTTAGACAGAAAAGTTCGCCGAGACATAGCAGAGCAGAAGCACAAAGTAGGGGATGCTCATGCGTTGTATTTGTCAATGTCAACTGAAATACAGGAACAAACTCGTCTGGATGATTAAAAGCCAAGTGCTTGGCTAACAATTTCAAAGAAAGAAACGCTGTCTGAATTAAAGTAACAACTTCGTCGGACTCGGGACTCATTGAAACGACGTGAAGTAAAGGATTTAAGAGTGGGAGTAAAATTTTGAGGTCCCCAAACCATTCAATCTATATGTCAAACAAACAATACTTTAAACACGAATATCAATGGAAAGTTGTTATATATATATATATACATGATTGAGCCACACCTTTTGAGATAAACGAAGGTTAAACATATCCAATACTTTCCGCTTGATCGGAAAATCATTGCGTTCAAGAATCACAGACATAACTCGAACAAATTCTTCCGCTTCTAAGACTGCATTAATCTTTTCAATCACTTCGAAGTTTCTGTGAGCAATCATCCTGAAAACTTTGTCATCTGTTAATCCTGATACGACACGGGAAAACGATAGGCAACGTTCTAAAATCACGTCATAATCGACCTGACTGTCTTCAGCTTCAGAAAACTAGAAATACACAAAGATGTTTTAATCCAATGCTATCACAATCAGTACTTATTTTTTCTCAACAGAAAAACTACAAAACTGACCTTTGATGCGATCTTCCCCAGCAACTCTAAAGTATAGTGAACAACTATTTGAATATCTCGGTGACAATCTTTCCGTGAAAAATCAAAAACTGCTTTTTCTTCTGGTGACTGTCTGTTCTTCAAACTCCGAAATTCCTCTTCAGATACAGACGCTATCGCACACAAGAAGTTGTTTAGTTAAGATTTTTGAAGAAAAAAATCTTAGCATTATCAATTTCAAAGCTCTCGACCCTTACCTTGATAGACTGATGACAGAGTGCTAAAAAATTCATACACCCGTCCCATATTTTGAACCACTGTCTTTGGAACGCAACTCCATGCTAAGTCCACAGCAAGTTCAATGTCAGCATTTAAGTTACTCCTGGATTATATAAAAATAACATACGTGAGTAGTTTGGTTCTTAAAATGGTTCATAAAGGTACGTTTAAAACGACAACTGTTATTAGCCAAGTAATGGGTCTTACCGTTTTCTATCTCTGTTTAGAGCGTTATCCACAATGATGATCAACACCTGCCATAAACATTCCTCTGGATTAAGAGTTTCCACTAAAGACGTAAACACAGGTAAACGTCGATGAATTGGAATATCTTGCAAAGCCGACGCAAACACGCGGAAAATTCCTGCTGAGACTACTGTCCTTGAAAACTGAGGATGACTTCCTTTTCCAGCCTTCGTCAATGCGGGTATTATAGTCGTAACAGTTTGTTGTATTAACTGGGTACTATAAGTATCATCTTGACGAAGTATTGAATTTCCCATAAAGGTAAACAAACTCA
The DNA here is from genome assembly GCA_027743935.1 of Sinodicranocentrus sp. ZH6. Taxonomy (NCBI): domain Eukaryota; kingdom Metazoa; phylum Arthropoda; class Collembola; order Entomobryomorpha; family Entomobryidae; genus Sinodicranocentrus; species Sinodicranocentrus sp. ZH6. The sequence goes on along the minus strand of JAHZNA010003081.1, from coordinate 7,467 downwards.
TTACACCATGCAGCACTTGCTCCTGGAAAATGAACCACACGACAAAATTAAGTTAATGTACAAACATACAATACCTAGATTGAGAGGTAAATTATGGATCGAACCTGAAATCTTTTCGCAGCATAATTGAGAAGAATCAATGCATGATGATGTGTCTGAGGGTTACGTGAGCATCGCAAACAATCAATAACTAGCTCCACATGGAACATTCCACCTAAACATAGCGAGGTGAAAAAATTAAATTAAATTCAATCGTGTATAAGTGTCTTCTAGTTTTGAATAAATTATGCCTTGCCATGAATAACAAATTAAATTCAATGATTAAATTAAAGTGAAAACAAACACCACACCCTTACTGTCTATTTTTTGAGCATTCTCATCATCCTCTTCTGCGCAGCATATGGTTAATGCAGTTAATGTAAGCTGTTTCAGGTATTCTACTGGTGATTGCTGTTCCAATGATTGAAATCTTTTCGCAGCATAATTGAGAAGAATCAATGCATGATGATGTGTCTGAGGGTTACGTGAGCATCGCAAACAATCAATAACTAGCTCCACATGGAACATTCCACCTAAAACATAGCGAGGTGAAAAAATTAAATTAAATTCAATGATTAAATTAAAGTGAAAACAAACACCCTTACTGTCTATTTTTTGAGCATTCTCATCATCCTCTTCTGCGCAGCATATGGTTAATGCAGTTAATGTAAGCTGTTTCAGGTATTCTACTGGTGATTGCTGTTCCAAAGAAATGCATCTATAAAAAATATCACGTACAAACTTTGATTGTGAACCAACATAAAAAATGGCGATTTGAATAGACACTTTTTGACTTTTAACGTAGAGCTTACATTTTTAAAATCCTGAATAGTGGTGGAAGCAGTAGCTTTTTATCAACTAATCTTTTCATTCCTTGAACGAATTCCAAAATAACTTCGGCTCTAGATTTCCAATCCTGCAATTCTCCAGATTCACTCGAGCTCATTTTATCGTTTTTGCTCTCATTTCTCTTTGAAGCGATTGCAGCGGCCACTCGACGTTCAGCTCCCATACACTTTTTAATTTCTTCAGCAACTAGCAATGATCCAACTTCCCATTTTTGAACACAACGTTGAATCATTAATTTAATCTGAAATATTATAAACAAATTACGTAACAGCACATTACAAACTGGACCTTAAAAATATAAACAAAAATTGTAAAGCTGTCATAAATACCTCCGGAATTTTGCATACAACGGCGCAGTCAATCATTAAAGTAAACAAATGCTTTTTAAAATCTACGTCAGATTCAGAAAACAAGTGATTGTTTAATTGTTTCAGCACTATTTTTGCTGATCCTTTACTTCTTAGTAACTTTGGTAAGATCTCAACAGACTGCGGAGTAGCTTCGAAGCAATTCAAAATTGCTAATAGCTGTTTGGACTCTGGATCCCGTTCCACCATTTTCTTAAGCATTGGCTCTAGCTCACTATACATCTAAACATTTGCATAATAAAACTTTGCAACTAACAACGTAACCACTTACAATTCATTGAAAATGCTTGTTTTCATTAAGTGTTTTCGACTTACCAGCGACCCAATATGCTGACAAATGTTAACTAATCCCATGAAGATTCCACGATCTGTATCTTCGTTTACAAGGGTTTTGATAATTCGAGACCTCACAGATGTGAGGTTCGCTTCAAAAATGACACGCCCTATAAGCACGGCTGCTTGGCTAAAAATGTTACATATATTTATACAAAACGTCATCAGAAATTTGATTAAAATCCACTTTCCAATTTGAACACATTCCATAATGAAAAATAGCATACCTGCTGTCAGCAATGATTTCTTTTTCATAAGACAAGATTCGACTAAGCAGTTCTTCCCAATCCGAGGATAACTTTGGCACTTCCTTGATTATCGCTAAGAATTGCAAGCACAATGTTCGTACGCGGGGTGACTGGTTCTGAATACATTGGCTGAAAAGAATTTCCAGAAGGCACCATGTTGGCGATACCCTTTTGCGAGCTACGTCTTTCACTAAATTGGGTCGTAGTTCGTTGCTCTTATACGGTTTACTTGGCGAGGTCGATTTTTTTGAAGCACCACGAACTTCGATTTCATCTGCTTTACCTTGACTTCTAGTAAGAGGTTTGTGGAGTTCTTTGGATTGTACTGCAGACTCATTTGCAGCATTCGAGTTACTCAACTCCATCTTAGCAGGAATGCCGAATTCTTTGACGAAATATGGAAAGAACTGTAAACAGCGGATTAGGTGAAACTCAGCCTGGCCGTCAACATTTCGTAATGACGTAGATGTTTTGTGCAAACTGGACAACCAAAACCAAAATTGAAGCGACGAATCGGGATATAATTTCTAAAACAATAATAACATAATAAAATTAAACTCTGCTGCCTTCCAAATAAATCTGGTACTGAACTAATATCTACTCACCTGTAAAAAAATCTTTAAAAATTTCATACAAGTTCCATGTGTATTTTTGGATCCACTGATATCCCAAATGTATTTTATCACTTCTAATTGCGTGGTATAATTTTGCCATTCGACTTCTAAAACTTTAGTAAGTAGCAGTTCTATGCTGACATGATTTTTTCTTTCAGCCATCATGAGGCATTTTGAAAAATCCAAGTCGATTACAGGAAAATCAGAAGTACTGCGAAAAACAACCTAAAAAAAGTTCAAGACTTTTAGCAAAATACTGAACAAAATAAAGTACATATTTTAATCGTTTTTGTAAAAATACCTTTAATGTTGTTCGCAGTAGTCGAACAACTTCTTCCTCATTTTTCATCATTAGAAGTGCGATTGTTACTTCCAGAGCATTAGCGCACCCTAACTGCTCGAAATGTGGTCTGTTCTTTAATTCGCGAAGTACGGCGTACGACTGGCCGCAAAATTCCTCCGGAGTAACTTCATCTATGCGTTCAGCCACTGCATTCATTTAAATAATATAATATGTATCATAAAAGTTAAAATGAAATGATTTTCGTTGAACTTAAACAATGGATGTGTAATACATTACTTCAACAGTCATCTTATCTTACATGCACGATATTGACGAAGAAATGTGCTTTCTTCTGCATAAGCACTACAAATAATTTTCTTGGCTGTTATCACACCAGAAGGTTTCAGTGGAAATAAGAATGGTATTAATACGGCCAGTACCTAAAAACCGAGGAAATACGTAAATGTTTACTTAACCACAACGATCAACTTTTTTGTGCGGCTCGGACAGCAATCATGAATTAAATAATAGGGATAGATAAAGGTACCTCTTTTTCTACTGATTGATCCCGTTTAACTTTCTTGGCTAATGCGCACAACTTTTTCAAAGCTAGCCTGACTGGTTTATTTCCAGTTTTAATTTTTGTTACGGTAATACATCCTTGCAAAAGAGTATGTGCGCTAAAAATTTTCAAAAGACATTTCAAGTCGTTCTTGAGTAAGGCACAAACTACTTTTGAACTTTGATCGGAAAATCTTGACATCAAAGCTTGGGCTATATTGTTTTCATCGGGTATTAAAGTTTTCTTCGCTTTGGCCGGCTTTTTCTTGGATACTCGCTGTGTCGGATTATTAGTCCATTCTGCACGCTTAATTAATTTTTGAACAGCTTGAGCTCGTATGTCTTCATCCGGATGATCAACAAGTAACATGATAGTTTTTCCTTGTTGGAAGCTAGTAAAATCATCAGCAAACGCCGGGTCCATGTCACATGCCAGTTGAAATTCACTAGGATAAGCTCGTTCAAATTGCATAAGTAAACTTTTCGCCCATTTTGTGTTTGAAGCTTTGTACAAAAAGTAAACTTTGCTAAGTATTTCCGCTCTAGTTTCCGGAGGTAACTGAATTAATTCAATCCATGCCAATATCTTCTTAGGAGGCTTTCCGTTAGTATTCGCCAAAATAAGTCTGGAGGCTACTTTTGAAACATTCCATCGTTGAGAAACAACTGCAAGATCTTCAACAGCTTGTCTGAGAGGTTTCTGCGATTTTATAGCCCATTCGAAGTAAATATGATGAACCAACATATCGATTAAAAGGTACGTTTCCTCAAGTAACGATACATTTCGATTCTACAAAATCCAATCAAAATAATCAGTACATTCTTGTAACTGGTGTTTAGTAACTTTGTCTACATACTATACTTAATCCCATTACTTTTATCAAAAGATTAAATATACGCTTGATGTTGGAGCCCAAAATTCCACTGATTTCAGAGTTTTCTTCAGCAGTAATTCCAATGGTAGCAATCACAACATAAGCCACGGCGTAAACTTCCCGATTGTTCCTTATAGACTCGTACTTTCCCTCGATCAAAATTTCTTCAAATAAGTTGTAAATCTGGTTCAGCAATACATGAATCACAGTTTTCTTGCTTTTCATACGATGAAACTGCTGATAAATGGAAAATTCTCGACTGAATTTTGTAACAATTCCAACGATTGTTGATACCATAAACCCAAGGTACGTGGACAGGTTATCACAATGATGCTGGTGAACCTAAAAGAATTTTCAATTTCAATTAATGATAAACACAAATAGGTGGGCTAGTATTGATGTGGCTGACGCCTTCGTTCAAGTATGGTGAAAGTACCTTCAAGAACTTTTTTAATGTCTGAAAAAGCCACAACACAAATGGGGCATTAACATTTCCATGCAATGTAGCTTTACGGAGTACAGTTGCCGATTGAATGCAAGAAGATAGCCATTGCCAGTTTACAGCAACATTCTTAGGAACAGCACCAAGTTGAATAATCTGAAAAATGCGCATGACAAATGCTCATATCATATAATTTCAATGCTTTAAACCTGTTACGATGAGCTTCAAATTATTAAATTCTATATACCCACCTGAACGATCATGGCGAACTGTTTGGTGTCATAATACGGCATTATACATTGGAGTATTGATTCTAAATTGAATCTTTCAATGTGAAATCTGAAAAAAATGAGCGTAAAAACTTTATGCCAGTTTTCAAACAGAAAATACGATGCATGTTTTGAACATTTAACAATTACCTGTATACAAGCCATTCCATACATTTCAAGGCTGCCTTTAGCATCATATATGGAGATAGCGTTACTAAAAATTCGTCTATGACTTCATCAAGTTTTTGATTCATACTAGCATCTTCAATAGCTCGTTCAAATTTTTTCGATGTTTCTGAAAATAAAATGCTTCGAAGGTAAGGCGAAAACAGATCCGGGGATACTGATGTCAACTCTTTTAAACCGTCCAATCCTGCAACAAAAATATCACACATGACCATGGAGGTAAGGTAGGACATATATGGCCTGATACTGATACTTAGCGTTACATTGTGAATTCATCATTGAAGTATTGGTAATATAAGAATGCCAGTCACCAGTCAACACTTTCGAAATGCAAAAACACATACCTATCTGATAAAACGTATCTTTATCATATTTTGACGCTTCTTCCGGAGTAAATATAATTGATACTCGTCTTCTCTCAGGAAGTAACAATGATGACGCTGGAGCTGCTAAAGCAGCAAGTTGTCTTTGCAGTGAAGTAGCCATAATTGCAGCTTTCGGAAATTTTTGTTAAAAATCACACCAAACGCAAACAAATGAAATTATTCTAAATGTCATACACAGAACACTCACACATATCAGCGTCACCTTTCACTTTTAAACCAACACACCAACAAAAATTTGAAACTTTAAAGTTCAACAACTGAAAACTTCAGAAACTTCAATTTTTCACTTAGCATACAAGTCCATTAAGCACAATTTAACAGTAAACACTAGAAATTGAATGTTTCAAAAATTGCTTTCCAAGAGAAATCCTAATAATAAGCAAGCACATGTTGCTTATGCATATGCATGGCTGTGAAGATATAAACGAAGTATGCACTTATGCAGTGTTTGTGAGTGAAGCACTACATACCGCACACATGAAAATCGTGTTATGCAGAATAGAATCCGCCACACATGTGGGAATACTGAGATGGGAAATGTTCATAGTTCCAAATGTCGTTTGGGGATACAGCCACGCTCAGGAGATTCATTCAATTCATTGTCAATAAAAAAAGTGCACAGCTGAGGTGTATAAACTTTAATAGTAAATTACTAATTTAATTTAATTTAATTTAGTGCTTTTATGTTAGCTGTAAATGTATTTTAATAGTGGGATTGTTCGAGAATGTCCATTAAACATCTAAGTGCAGATATGGCTGAACTAATCTAGGTAAATAATTACTGGCCGGGAGGCAGGTGATTGATGTTTAGAAATTCATAGCATTTTAATAGTGTCTGACCTTTCCTGAAACGCCATGATTTTACTATCCTCTACCACAAGCGAATAACGTACAAAGTACGAATAGCAATCATAGGTAAAATGATTTATAGGACAGTTGACCGTTGAAAGCTGGTGGCTTATTTGTTTCGGATAATTTGATTTGTTGTTTGTATGATTCTATGGAAAGGTAGCATAGACATAGACAGGTGCATCGTCAAAAGTAAGTCAAATAAATGCTTCCAGCACATTTTATTTTATATAGTTGACAATATGCTGATAACATGGCGGTTTTGCTATGTGGTTCTAAACATTTTGCTCGCGTTTTGACAGGTTACTACAAACTTAAATATACCATAATGTTCAGTAATTCTGCTGATTTGCCGAAAGCTACAAATGAAGAAGAAAGGAAGAGAAATATTGAGGTTGCATCGAAGCAGACCAGCGAATATAACAATCCATGTCTGAGGGTATTCAGTTTAGATAAAATTATCTCATTGATTTCATGGTACAAAGTACAAATCTGTAAAGCATAAAACAATGTTGAATATGGTTGCTGGTTCATAGGAACAGAAACTATCGTACCAATGCATGTCGGATAACAATTATGACAGAGATGCCTGTATTTCGGTGTTTAAAAATTATAAAGCATGTCGGGAATTTTGGGCAAGTTTAATCATATTTGAAATTCGAAATTGAATTGTTTATTTGCGTAAATGACGTAGTACGTGAGAAAAAATTGGAAAATGATTCAATATTGACAGAACAAAGTTCAAGCTGATCGACGTGCAAGAGGCATTATTCCTTCGATGCCTAGACCTGAAGAAAGAACAACCCTGAAAGCTGAGTATATGCAAAAGTTTCACTCTACATCTACATAGTCAGTAGTGCAGTTTCGTAGATGGGATTTAGAGCTATTTTTAAGCGCATAGAAAATATTATTCGTAGTTTGTTTGAATTGTATTTATTCATTTGTATAGTCTACCTGTCTACCGCATAGCGGCCTGATAGAGCGGTTTTCAATTCAATGTTGAATGAGTGGTGAAAGGATGAAACATCTTTCAAATAAAATAAATTTGGTCCGTTTATGGTCCTTTTACTAAAAACATAAAAACTTCTGTACTCTAGAAAAACTCGTGAATATCAATCAGGGATTTTCTTTTTAGAAAGCAAGTATATGAGTCTCAGCCTTAAAT